>JAAAKG020138702.1:0-12567 GCA_010014905.2 Druon quercuslanigerum
TGAATTTTTCCAAAAAGTGTCCGCCATATTGGTTTTTTGAGGTTATGTCAAAATCCTGATCTGATGGGGTCAAATGGGCCCCAGATTCGAATTCAGCGACCCCAAAAACGTATAGTAAACATAGTCAGACCTCCAGGTCAGAACTTTTTTTTTGTGTGGCTGTGTATTATTTTATTTTTGTGGAAAGAAATTTTTTAGCTCGAATGTGAACTAAGACATTTTTAGGTAATAAATTTGAAAGATGTGATATTAATATAAGCAGTACTAATCTTTTCTTAGCATACAGCCTTATTAAAGCCCATATAATTGACCACCCTGCAAGACCAGTTATTTCAACAAAAGGTTCTCCAGCTAGATAATTGGAAGAGTTATTGAGTAATATTATCAAAAACTCAATAGAAATCTCAGAAACATCAATAAAAAATAGTTAAGCTTTTTTGAAGGTAATTGACAATGTAGTGACACTGTTTGATCACATTTTTGTCTCTTTTCATGTAATAACTATGTTGAAAAACATTTTTTAAGAAAGAGTTTAAAATGCCATAAAAAAGATGGAACTTGAATAAAATTTGTATCAAAATTCCTCAAAAACATTTTCTTGATGTTATTAAATATGCTTTTTATTCGCTATATTTCAAATTCAATAATAATTTCTATAAAAAAAATCTGGTACCGCCAGAGGATCAGTTTTGTCTCTTATTCTAGCTGACATTGTTATGGAAGATGTAGACAAAGAAGTTTTTGATGATTCTTCTAAATACAGTAAAACTCTGATACTCTTCCAGTTTTGGGGCTGGCGGTGGTGGGGAACAAACCCGATTGAATTCCGCCCCGCTTTTGTTTATTCACACCTGAGCGACCGCCGCATACCCCGCGCAGCTCCTTTTACTCCTGCTTGCGGCCCGGCGTCAATTCTCGGAAGAAATATATAAGGGGACCCTATTAAACGGGTTTAGTGCACTTTTAACAGCATGCACCCAAGATTACAATTTATTGTTGAAATTGAAACTGAAGGAAAATTAAATTTTCTTGATATGACGAAAGGCAGACTATCACCGACTGGCATAGGAAAACCATTTACTCAGGAAGAACACTTAGTTTTATCTAAGTTTTATCTTTTATTCAAAACAAGATAGGAGTTGTTAAAAATTATATAAATGATCAAATCCATTATTTGATTTAAAAAAAATCCTAATCTTTATCCTTTTGAATTTATTGAAAAACATGTGCATAACAGAATGAATTATATAAACAGTAGAAACAAGAATCAAAATATAATAAAGAGAGAAGATTATAATACATTTAACACTGTTGTTCTTTCATATCTTGGGAAAATCTCAAAGATCTTGAAATCAATGTTGAGTAAATTAAGTTTACATGCTGTGTATAGAGTTCCATTTAAGAGCAATAGGTTTGTAAAATTGGGAAAAGATAGATATGTAGCGCTAGACAAATAATACATTGCTTAGAATGGCTAAGATTGCTCGAGCCAAGAAGACGGCTCTCCTGCACGTCATTTACTGTTTTTTTGTACAGTCGCGCAAAATGGAAAGCGTGTTCTGCTGGTGGGGTATTACATGTGATATCCCTTTTCAAGTAGGCGAAAACAATGAAAACAACGATAAACCAACGAGAAAATCAAAGCTGTTAGAGTTATCACTTTACATATCGCCAGCTTCCACCATTTTGTATTCCTCACTGGAAGACCGCGCATGTGCCTCCATCGACACCTTTTTCAATCCATTACAATCTGTTTAAATTCTTCGGAATCTCCTGAAGTAGATTCAAATCACTTACAATTCCTCAAACTCTCTTAAGATCTTTAGTAATAATTGCGATACTCTTAAATCCACCTCAAATCCTTTAAAATTAATTGAAGTATTTGAAAACATTTTAAATACTTTAAAATAATTAAGCGTTCTCTTCAATAACAATTAAGGTCGGAAAAATTCAAATAGAAAAAATGCCAGAAGAAAAATAAATATAGAATTCTAATTTTCAGAAAATTAAAGTTTATTTATTCTCATCGGTTTTTATAAACAATTAGTGGAAGAAAGTTATAATTTCTTTTTATCGAGAACATTTATTAGAGATTATTTAAAGTAGATTTTATTAAAAAAATTAAACAGTTTGCGCGTGGGTCATACAGTATTTTTTAAAATAGACTGTTTAAAATTTTAAACATAAGGTAGGGTAGGCGTGGAGGTAGAAAGTGAAAGACTGCATAGTAGATTGACACAGATCATAAGACAAATATAAGATGAACAAAGATCAAAAAGGAAAAAGAATGTAATTATCAAGAGACTGAAACTGAACAGTGAAACGGGAGAGAAAGAGGTTAAGAAGCTGACGAAACATATAGGAGCATAAGTGAGGGTAGAAGGGGTAAAGAGAGTAGGGAGAATAAAGGCAGGGAGGGAAAGCATGTTTCGAGTGACTTTGTGGTGTGAGGAGGATAGGTTTCAATTTATGGGCAAACAGAAGTTGTTTGAGGGAAGAAGAGAGAGAATAGAAGTAGATCTAACCTGACAGGAAAGGATAACAACATGGCTGAACGAGCGGAGCGCATGGCCGGAAAGAAGGAAAGGTATCAGGGTAATAATAAGCAGATATAGAATTTGTCTAAATGGAGAGATGTGGATTTGGGACGAAGAAACGAAAGAATTGAGAATTTGGCGAACAAGGCAAGAAAAGGAGAAGAACAAAGAACAGGGCAATAAGAAGGAAGGAAACGGGCCGGGGTTTATATAATAAATAAGTGCTAAAGATAAGGACGGGAGGAACTGGAGGAGAAGATGAACATGTAAAGTTGACATTCTGGAGTGTTTCAGGATTAAATAATAAGTACAATGGTTTCTGGGAGAAATTGACAAAATAGGAAGTAATAATAATGAGTGAAACTTGAACGAACGAGAAAGAATGAGAATTGTTATGCGTGGGGGACGCAAGAAGCAAGAAAGGAACACGTTAAGGGTATGGGAATGGGCGGCATGGTCTCAAGGGTGAGAAAAACATTGGAAGTAAAAGGGAGAGAACAGGGGCACAGTGACAAAAAAAAAAGAAAAGTCAGTATAGCGCTGGTTTTTGTATATAGAAGAAAAGGGACAAATGGAAAAGTAGATGGTTAGGTATGAAGAAGAGGAGGGAGTACACTCGTCAATTAAAACTTGAAAGGGTCTAGTGGTAAGGTAAAGCATGATATAGGTACAAAAGAAGAAGGAGGAGGGAAAAAAGACTGATGTGACGAGGAATACAA
This sequence comes from Druon quercuslanigerum, assembly GCA_010014905.2. Classification (NCBI taxonomy): domain Eukaryota; kingdom Metazoa; phylum Arthropoda; class Insecta; order Hymenoptera; family Cynipidae; genus Druon; species Druon quercuslanigerum. Next base: position 3,257 of record JAAAKG020138702.1, read on the forward strand.
GGAAAGTAAAGAGCGAATAAAAGAAAGTAACAAAGTGATTGATAGTGGAAACGGAGAAGGGGGCCAAAGGAGCTCTGAGAAAAGAGGATTCAAAAGCACCAAAAAAGAAAATGGAAGATCTGCAACAAGGTCTGGTACGGAGAAGCGTGGCCAGAAGAGTGGATAAAAAGGCCGATTGTACTGTTTTACAAGAATGGGAAGGGAAGGAAGGTAGAGGAGTACAAAGGGATCACTCTCATGCCAGAGGGTTACCAAATATATGCAGAAATTCAAAGAGAAAGCTTAGAGAACCATATTGAGAAAAAAGAAAGTATCCCACACAATTAGATTGCATTTAGAAAAGGGATGGGTACTGTAGATAAAATACTTACTTAGCAACTTGGTTAACGGAAATTTAGGGAGAAAGAGAGGGAAATTGGTCGCATTATTCGTACATTTGAAAGCAGTATTTGATTAAGAAAACAGAAAAGTATTTTGGCAGGCAATGCAAAAGAGGAGAAGAGAATGAAGGAAATTTTTACTAAAACCAGGATTAGGGTGAAGATAGGAAAGAAAAAAGGGCAGTTGTTTTGTACTGAAAGAGGTCTTAGGGAAGGTTGCCCGTTGCGTTCGCCAGTTTTTATATGCTACTGACAGACTTAGAGGAGAAGGTAAAGGAGAAAAGGAAAACGGTTTTGGTTAAGCGCAAATTATACTCTCTAGCATACGCGGACGACGCGTTTCTGATAGCAGATGATGAGGAGGGGAGGAAACTAATTATGATAATTTTCGAAGAGTATGCAGGAGAAAAAAACTTACGGTAAATGCAGATAAGACAGTGGTGGGGTACTTTAAATGTATAAAGAATAACATAAATTACGTTTGTAAGATGAACGAATAAACAGTGGAAATTGTGCAGGAGCACATTACCTAGGTTTTTCGTTTGAGGCAGGAGGGATAAACGAGGTGCAGGTGAAAAAAGGAGTAAAGTAGTTGGCCAAATGTAAGCTATAGGAGAGAGATCTATAAATGACGATTGGAGGATGAGGTCCTGCTTGTTTGATGCCCTGCTTTGGACGGTGATGTATTATGGAGTGGAGGTCTGGGGATGGAAGGAATATAGAAAAGTGGGAAGCATGCATGAGAGATTTCTGATATGAGTAATGGGGCTTAATTGGAGTAGCCCAGGATGTATGCTAAGGGAAGAGTTAGGAAGGTAAAAAATCGCAACAAGACAATTAAAAGCTGAAAAGAGACGAGGGGAGTAGAATAGCATAAGTTTTTTAGTTAAAAGGAAATAAAAATGAGGAAGTTTTTTGATATACGAAGATGAGTTATGGAGGGATAGGACATAGAGTTGGAGTTATTAGTAAGAAAGGGAGAAGAGGGATGGGAAAGTTTATGGACTCGAGGTAAAATAGGTGGTATATGATGGTCAAAGTGTTGACGGAACCAGAATATCTACAAAAAATAAAACAGATTCATACACTATACATTGAGAGAAGGAGTAAGAGCTTGTAGAAATTAATGGATGAAGATGAGAATATGTGTAGTGTATGTGGATACGAAATGGAGTCAAGCGCACATGTATTAGAGCGGTGTACATGAGAGGAAGATGGACAGTTGAAAGTGCATGAATGTGTAAGATGGATTATGGATGGCAATTGACAAGGAGTGACGTGAATAAAGAAATTATAAGAATTAAGAGAAAACAAGGGAACATGGTAGAGGAAGTACATTAAAGTAGATTAAAGGAAGTATATAGTAAAAATTTTATTTTAAAATCTTGAAAAAACTACTTTTATGGTAGTAGCAATCGAAATGTAAGCATATTTACAGAAATCGGAGGCCGTTATAACCGTAAAAGGGACAGATTAAATATACATGGAACTATAAATATTCTTTAAATCCATCTGCATTCCGACCAACAGCTAGTTCATTGAAGTAATTTGTTATGAGGTAAACAATTCATGCTATTTAAATAGAAAATTTTTTACACGGCCCTAGCCATATACTAATCGTCTGACCGGTTAAAGTAATTATTACTAAGATCGGTGCTCTCGAATGTGCGAAAATAGCACTGATTCGTAACCTCAAAGCCATATCCGCGTGCCAAAAACATGCTAAGGTACTTGCGAGATGTATGCAGAAAGCTTTTATTTTTGTGTCGATTGATATCCTCAAGACACACTAGGGTTTTGCCAGCCTGTCGTTCTGATTTCTTTGTGCCCTGTGTCCACCCATCTCACAGTCCAGTCGTAAGACGTTGTCATAGGTTTATTTACCGCTGTTATAGGTGGTTGTTTAACCCTTTGTTTAAGACATAAATATACGCTTTGGGTTTCGATTCCTTTAAATTTGAACCGAAGGGTTTATGTAAATGTCACCAGACGCGCCCTCAGGTTGCGGATAGAAGGTACTTGTATGATGGGTTTCTACTGAATATGATTAAAATAATTAATAAGCATTCGCGGACAATTGTGCAGGGATGGGCGCGGAAGAATAATCCACAAGCGGAGGCGAAAAACTCTGGATTAAAGCTGAATCGTACCTGGAAACATTAAAACATTAACATTAAGTTTCATTATAAGCCCCAAGATTTGACTGAACTGGGTGCCTTCCTGAGTGAGGATATCGAGAGCGAGAACTTTGGCTGGTTCAAAGCGAAGGCTTAATCCGGCGCTGGATCAGAACACCAAAGAACGGTTGCATCATTTGAGCAAGAAGATTGGATGGGCCAAACAGAATGCGTCCCGTGTTCAGAGGTCCGAAAGTTTTCCCACGAAATTAGGATCTACTTTTACTCATTGAACCAGTCGAAGCGGCGAAATCTAGAGGACATTGTTGACAAGATACGGATGTTATCTTCCAAAAATCCATCCAAGCTACAGGGCCAGATAGAATCAACAACTTCTGGTGGAGGGTACACAATTCTACGCACAGACATCTGGTAGGCATCTTTAATTCATATTTGGAATTGGAGATGTCCATTCTACAGTGACTGATGTTAGGAAAAATCTCAGATTATTAGAAGCCATTAAGTTGCGCGTACACGCTTTATAAGATCTTTACAGATATTCTAAACGATAGGAATGTTCAAAGAATTAAGCTTGTGTGGAGAAAGGTGTACGAACCACGTGGCTCGAAAAGGTATAGCAGGCTGCCCAAAGAAACTACTAATTGACAGTTGTGTTTGCCTAAAAGCAGTAGCGCACCAGCCCGTCCTGTCGATGTTTTAAATTGACTACCGTAAAGCTTTCGATTCAACCACTTATGGACTCACCATTTGTCCGTTGGAAAGCTCGTAGTTTCATCCATACATAGCGTCTCTCAGGGAAACACTATGAGCCATCTGCTTCTTTGCATCACACTTCTGCCACTATCTGTTGCACAACGTAATTCTCCTGGGTACCTCTGCGGTGATACTAATAATTGCAAACATAAGATCACTCATGTATTTTATATGGATGACCTGAAGATCTATGATTCTAGTTCAAAGCAAAGTTAGAGTGATTTAAATTTCGTCAAGGGCATATAGGAGAGGTTGGTATGGACTTTGGATTGGACAAGAGTGCCAAAATTATTCTGAAGCGAGAAAAGATATTTGGCGTTCCTGGGCATTCCGAGCTTGCGGTTATAGGTGTTATTAGACATCTTGACACTGAAAAGACCTATGCATACATGGGCATGCCTCAAAGCCGCATTTAGGACGTAACATCAGTCTTCTTCGAAAAAATTTGGTCTTCAAATCTGTCGGTGTTGAAAAAGTTACCTGTAACTAACATGCTTGCTGCCCCGGTTCTACTCTACTCGTTTGGAGTATCTCAATAGACGAAAAACTAGCTCACTACCCTTGATATCTCCAGGCGTAAGATCATGCATATGTAGACAAGCTTGCATAACAATTCTTCCATTCCTTAGCCTCAGCTTAACGTCATAGTTAAGGAAAGTATTACTTATCTAGATGCCTCACTTTTAAAAAGCCGAGTGAAGATAGAAGAGGTTAAAGCATTCCGCCAACAGCTACTCGACAGGAAAATGCACGGAAAGTTTCACATGAATGTAGAAGAGTAGCCCTAGTCGAAGAAGCAGACTTTTGAATTCCTTAAATTATCAGGACTTAATTCAGATACAGAGGGTTTCATTTTTGCATATCAGGATAGTGCGATTTCCACCTTAGTACACGATGAGCGTATTTTATGTCAAGAAGTTCTCAGCAATAGATGCACAGTGTGTCATGCACACGCTGAGTACCTAAAACACATGCTATCCAGCTAATGTCATTTTCATAGATGGCAGTTGTTTCCAGTGGAACTTTGCAGTGGTCGTTTAAACTTTTTCAAATATATATATATGTGCGATTTGTTAAAATATGTTTTCTACTTTCTAGTAAATAGATCAAGATATAGTTATTCGGCATTAAAGTTGATACTGAGAGATAATTTTGTTTGGAACATATATACCTAATACATATACATAAACACACATAAATCTTTTCAATTAATACTTCAATCATTTTAGACTTTCGACGATAAGATTCATGAAAGTAGATAAGATTCATCCAAAGAACCTTTAAGATTTTAATTTCGAAAACATGACAAGATGATGTAAATCTAAAGAACATACAAAATTATTTCTAACATTCCTAGGATAACCTCGATTGATTTTTTATTGAAAAATATCAATTTTTGAAGAAAATTTAAAAAGATTCTAAAACATTTCAAAATGTATATAAAGAAATATAAAAAAATATTGAAGATTTTCAAGCATTTTTTTAGTTTTGAAAGATTTTTCACAAATTTTAGGAAAAATTATAATATTTTTAATAGACATGTACCATTTTTCTAACAATTTTTAAAGTAATTGAAAATTAAAAATCAGTTCAGAAATTGAAAGAATTTTGATTTTTTAAGATTTCAAATTAAAAAATTAGAAGCTTTTAAAACATTTGGAAAGTTTTGAAGATAATAAAATTTTGTGTAGGATTCCTGGGAAAATTTTTAATGATTTTTTATTTTAACCAATAATTTTAAGAGAATATTTAAAAAGACTCTGAAAAATTTGAAGGTAATTTTATTAGTTTTAAAATTTTTTTAAAACTTTAAAGTAAAATGTGAATTCTTTTAAAACTTCATAGAATTTTTGGAAAAAAATTTAAATAATTAAAATAATCTAGAATTGGAAAATATTTCGAAAAATAAAAAACAAAATGTATATCTTTGAAATTTGCGAACAAATATTTAAAAATTTAATTTGAACAGAATATTTTATAATTATTCTGTATAAATTTTTTTGCAATTTAAAAAATTTCGGCTATTTTCTCTTTCAGGCACGCGACCTCTCATCACGAAACTGCGGAGGCAATTAATTCTAGGTATAGTATAAGTATGACGGACATACACTATTGCGATGTAGATTTTTTCATCATAGGATTTCGTAAAAATCAAGCCCCTTCCCTTTATTTCCTTTGCATTATTAAAAAAGATCTAAGTGCACCGAATGTAAAAATAGTTATATGAAAATTTAACTTCTCAATTTGATTATGCAAATAAAAAGAATGTAAGGAATAGAATTAACAGGATAAATGGGCTTAAAGGTATTTAGTGGAAGGTGGGAAATAATCCCAATTTAAAGAAATAAAAAAATGTAGGTTAAACCAAAATAATGAAAGTATTTTATTGTTTCACTTCTCTCTTCACATGTATAAGATATGAAAGTACTTGTAGATTTCGATGACATCGATTAAGATTTATTTTGGAAATTGCTATACTCACCTTAAGGCTCTAGACAATTTGTCGTAATTCATATTAGGTTTGGACTTCCTCTCTCCCCATCGCCTTGCCACTTCGTCGGGATCTGTCAGCTTGAACTCGCCATTCGTTCCTTCCCACGTAATACATGCGGCATTACTCGAGTCTGATAAGAGTTCCAGTAGAAATTGCCAAAGTTGAATCTGACCGGAACCTGAACTTGCAAGGCGACTGCTCGTCGCACCGAACATTTGATAAGGATCTAGACAAAAACATAGATCTTCACGTGAATAAATGTGTTTGCTTTATTGATAAAATCTCAAAACAGCAGTGAATATTTTTTAAAAAGACATAGTATTAGTCACGCGTATGCGGCACGATGCATGGACGAGGGAGGCGATAGAGAAGTATCAGGAGTAGTTGGGAAAGGTATGCTTTAAGGGGGAATCTCAAGATTAACTTTGAAAGTGAGTGCTAGTAGCACATATAATAAATTATTCCCTTTTTAAAAGAAATTTTACTGCAACTCCTGACGAAACGATCTGGATAAATTTCCTGTTTTCGGGTCATAGAAGTTGTGCAGTTGAAATTTTGCAATCTGTCAATCGTAAACGCGAAATATATTTAGCGATTTTGAGAGGATTTGTAACCCATTGCGAGTTCCTTTAAATTTAAATAAAATAAAATAGCTAAAGAAAATTGTATAGACTCGAGTAGGAAAGTTAAAGAATTTTGATGGTGTTCTGGTGTACGAACCATTCATCCCAAAGAGATCAAATATTTCCAAAGAGCTTAGGCTAAACTTAGTTAGAGAGTAGGGTATATATATATATTTATATAAAACCGTGAGGGGGATCAAACCGTGGGGCCTATGACAACGCGTTCTTGCTGAATATGTTTACAAAAATGAATAAGCTCTCGCCGACAATTGTCTAGAGATGATCTCGATTCTGAAATACCAGGTGTCCACTAAGAATATGCAACCTTATTCTTACACGGGAGGCTCTACAATGATGGACGAACCTTTTTTCTCAAGCTGCTCGTAGAAACAACTGATATAATACATAGCTATGTGCACATACATACATAGTTGTTTAAAACAATTGAAAATGGGTCAGACAACAATGCCAACTACCCTACAGTGGGGAGAGCCAATCAAGATGGAGTCAATGTGATGGGCCGAAAGAATCTCAATACTTTTGAGTGGACAAAACAGCCAAGGAGACTGCTGAAACACTCGGCCTTGCCTTCAATATGAGAGTTGAACAAGATGCATATACTACATATGTTATCTATCTGGAGTATCTACTCCTGAAAGCCCGTATTTAGAAAGCACAGGAGACACCATTTCATAAACGAGCTCTTCGACAAGGGGATGAACGGCAACTTTCACAGAAATCTGGAGGAGCAGTCGAGGGCGTATGAACTAACGTTTGATTTCCTTAAATCACCCGGATTGAAGTCGGGCACGGAAGGTTTCATTTTGCCATATCAAGACGGTGTCATTTCCATTTTAGCATAATGTCGCCACATTTTGAGCCAAAATATTCTCGATGATAGTTGCAGAGCATGTCATGCACACCCCGAGCATCAGGACACATACTATATAGTTGCCTAATATAAGAGTAAATGACCTGCATCTAAAGGCACAATGCGGCACTAAAAGTGCTTTATTACCATCGCTGCCACTCTCGCGGCATTAACCTGAATACCGCTCCGCTAAACGCTTCCAAGAAAATCGAGTTAGTTGTCAGGTATTCAAATTTTAAAATTAAAAAAAAATACTTGTAGATAATGCCAAGATCGAACTTGTTTCTATTTCAAGTTTTTATTTGCGATGTATTTTTTAAATAATAGAATTAAAAAATGGATGACCAAATTTCCCCAAATTCAATTATATTTTAAAACATAAATCGTTTCCACTCAGACAAATATTATTGAAACTGTTTAAAATTTGGTATACCTACGCATTATACCTTAGCAATGCCTACAAAATAAAGAAAAAAGTTAAAAATCCTAATAGTTTAATAATAAATCATTGCAAATGGAGACCTGACGGTAAGCATGTTTTTCTAGCTTCGGAGAAGAAAATAGTCGAGGGAACTTTATTGTTGAAACAACTTCTAGTGAGACATTTTTTCAACATTTTTTCCCACGGTCTCATTATTTTTTCTATCCTTTGCTACTTTGTAATTTTTCTACTTGCGTGGCATCAATAGATACTCTTCATTATTTGTGTTCCTAACTTTTATATTATCTGCAGTATTCATATTCTTCAAATAAAAGTTGAAGCGCTAATTTTCTAAACGCGTGCATTGCTTTATTTTATCTCGTACATAGTGACCTATCGTGCTCTAAGATTTTTAAAATATTGAAAAACAGTACTTTCGCCTCATTGGATTCAGCTTGAAAAATATTTAGACAGACGTAAAGTCAGTATGGCCAAAATGTTGTCAGATAAGTAACCTTTCCAACGCGCGCTTATTTCTCGAAATTGGTGCAAAAACACCATTGCACGAGCTCTTTAAAAAAACCGACCTATTTAAACCCACTATACTCTATAACCTAAACAATGTGTTAAAACGTTATGTAACATTTCAAAGCCATTGTCCTACATATTTCGTGAGGCTGTAATGAGAAACGTTTCTCGATAATCAACTATTCTGAACTTATAAAATTCCAAGATACTTTTGGAGTTTGGGTGATTATGTTAGCCCAAAACGTTTCAAACAGTTCACTGATTGAGAGAAAAAATTGAATGATCAATAGCAATACCAATAGTAGCATTGAAACATTGACCTATTTATAAATATGTAATTATATAGATTTAACAGAATAATAAATTCCTTTATGAATAATAATCTGGAAAAGGAAAAGTGATGATATTTGTGATATAATGTAAAAGGATTTAGAAATAAATGAGTATAAAATTTGAATGTTCATGTATTCAAACGTCTAGTTCACTGAAAACAGCGATATTTCCAAAAATATAAAGCAGTGGTTTTCTATTACCTAGAGGAAAGAACAGGTTTTTTTAATTTTTAATTTTGAAAAAAACGGAGTACTTTATAGGAGAGTCTACAGGCGAGAGTCTTATCGTTCAGAAGCGCTAGAATCTGCTAACGATGCAATCGTAGACGGCGTCGCGTGTTTTCTTACAAAATGGATATTTCCACCAATTTTCAATGAATCCATCTAAAAATTTCCAGAAATCGTCTTCCAATAGTAATGAATAAATTTCTCACTGGAAGTTGTTTCAACTCTAAACTTCCCTTGATACTTTTTTTCGCCGAAGCTAGAAAAACGTGCTTACCGACAGGTCTCCATTTGCAATTAATTACACAGCACCACAAAAAAAAAGTGGTCTGTCCCAGAAGCGAGACCAATGTACTCTTATGTTTTCGGTGTCGCTGAATCCGAATATGACCTCAAAATTGCTTCATCAGGTCAGGATTTTTTTCTAACCTCAAAATAAGGGCTCAAATTTACTGAATTTAAGGTAATTCACTAAAAAAATTGTTTTTTTCCCCAGAAACGAGACCAATGCACCCTTATGTTTTCGGGGTCGCTGAAATCAAATAT
>JAAAKG020138703.1:0-12567 GCA_010014905.2 Druon quercuslanigerum
CTTCTTCTTTCTCTATTTACTACCTTCCATACCTCTTCTTCCGTCCTAGCCTTCTCTGCCTCTTCCTCAAACCTTTTTTTCTCTTCCTCTTTCTTTTGATCACACAACTCAGAATACTCTTTCTTTTTTCTCCTATATTTTTCCGCATTACTTTTTTTCTTTTCTCCACTTTTTTAATTTATTTCTGATCTTCTTCTTTTTTTCTTTACACTCCTCATCCCAGCCACTTCTATTCCTCTCTTTACTAACTTCATTTTTGTTTGTGGACTCTAATCCTCTTTTTACCTCTACTATTATTTTTTCCATCTCCTCGTCCACATTTTCCTCCCCCATTCTGATATTTCTAGCCATTTTTCTACACTGAACTTTACCTAAACCCTTTACCTACACTCTTTATGATTGCCCCCTTTTTATGTATATTACTATTATTTTTTTCTCTCTCTAAAGTTAATATTGATGGAAAGTGATCCGAATCAATATATTCTCCTACCTCTAATTTCTTGACCTTCTCTCTTATCTCATCATCCACTATCACATAATCAATTATTGTTCCTCTTTCTCCTCCTGTCCGTGTGTGTTCTCCTTCCTCATCTCCCTCTATATTTCCGTTTAAGATAAACCATCCCAACTCCTCCAAGCTCTTTCACAACTTCTTTCCCTCCCCATTCAGTAGTTTATATTTTGATTTTCTTCCTCCCTCTTCTCCTCATTTTCTTCCTTCTCTATTTCCTGTTCTAGCGTTAAAATCCCCACCTATTGTAAGTCTAATATCTTCTTTATTTTCTTCCATCATTTCTTTTAACTCCTCTGCTTTCTTCTGCATATCTCCGTTCACATAAACCCCCACTATCTTTCACTTCTATCCTCCCATCTTTACCTCTTCTACTATTAAACTTTCTTTTTGCTCTTTCCTCTCTTTCTTATCTTACCTGTTATACATTCATTTCTCGCTGCTATCACCATTTCTTCCATTGATATGCCCTTTTTATTTTTCCTCTTTGCATTTTAAACTTGCCATTTGCAACCTCTTAATAATCTTCCCCTTACTCTTTATCATCCCTTTTCATCATCTAGCCACGTATCCATCATTATTATAACATCCCATTGTGTTAAATTTCTCATAAATTCCCTATCCTTTTTCTCCAATCCTGCTATATTCCAGTAACATATCCTCCATTCTTCTCTATATTCGTTTTTTGTCTCTTTTTGCCTCTTACTATTGCTTATTTTCCTACCCCAAGTTCCTTCCTCTCCTAGTTTTCGTGCCCCTCATTTTTTACTAACTCTTCTCTTTCTTCATTCCAATCCCACCATACTCCGTCTATCTGTATCCTCCCATATTTAACCCATGTTCTTCTTCTTTTTTTCTTTCCTCTTCCGCTATTTTCCTGAACTTATATTGCATCATCCTTAGTACCTATCAAATCATCCTCTATTCTCTTTAAGCTTTCATATAACATCCTCTTCTTTGCCATTAACCCCCCCCCCCCCTTATCTTCCCATTTCTTTAGTTTCACCAGTACCATTCTCTCCCCTCTTTGTTCTTCCCTTGCTATACTTCCTCACACTTCCTCTATCTCTACTGTTGCATCAATCATTTTTAGTAATTCTTCCACTCCTTCCTGCATTTCCTTCCCCTTTAATCTTATACCCTTTATCACTACGTTTCTTTTTCTTTCATCCCTCTCTTTTTTTTCTATTGTATGTTCTACTTTTCTTAGTCTTTCCTTCTCCGTATTCCCACTCACTCCCCCATCAAGATCCCGGTTCAAGCTTTCTATCTTTCTAATCCTACCTTGCATCTCCTCTACCTTTTTATTATTATCCTCCTGCTTCTCTAGCTTTTGCTCCAATTACTACATTCTCTTTTCTAACTTTTCCCTAACTTCTTACAATTTCTTCATTTCTTTCCTAAGTTTAGCCATTTCCCGCCTAATTTCTTTTCTTAATTCCTCTCCCCTTTTTTCTGCCTTTCTTCATAAATGCCCATTACTTCCCTCATGACTTCGCAAATTTTTTTCAGTCTTTCCCCATTCCTCTGTTCTTCGGTTTCCTTATCGTTTCCTTCAGCCCCCTTACTATTCCCACACTTCTCTACCAAACTCTGCTTTTTCAGCGGCGATCTAAGCATTTTTGTATATTTCAAGTTTGAACCAAAATCGTCCTTCTCCTTACTGCTTCCCCTCTCCCCTCTCTTCCTTTTTATAAAAGCCTCCATCGATACTACGCTTTTTGCTCTTATTCTTCTCTTCCTGCTCTAATTCCGATTTTTCCTCGATGGTACTCTTTGCTATCCATGAATCCAATTTCAATTTCAAACGTTCCCGCCTTCTATCCAACCTAACCTCAACTGTCACACAAATCTGTCTTAATCCTCAACACTATCCTTATCCCCTTTCCAATTTAACAATTGCTCAAACAATCTCTTTCATCCGAACCCTTCTATACACTTGCACAATTCACTCACCTCAAATTTTAACAAAATTATCGGAAAAACTCTGCATCCACAATTCCAGCTACCTCTCACTTTCATGTTGGAAATGGAAGTCCTGTCTCTTTATTCAAATGATGAATAATGAAATTTTAATTTAAAAATAATAATTTCAGTCAAACAATGAAAGAGTTTTCAACAAAAATTTTTACCAAGAAGGTTAACTTTCTACCAAAAAATACTAAATTTAGCACATGAATGTTGAGGTAAAAAAGGTAAATTTTAGACTAAAAATGAAACATATGAATTTTCAATTGAAAAATTAATTTTTAACCCACGTTTTTAACGAATTTCCATAAGGAATATATGCATGAATAGTTTTTTTTTCTAAATATTTCTATTGTCATATATTTCGTGTACTTTTTACGTGTTTATATTTCAAGTTATCTTCCTCCTAATTTTATTGTTCAAAATTGTCAATTTTTTTATAAAAGTTGGTCTCAAAATCGTGCCGAACCGTAAACTGCGCAACTCGACTAAACTTGCAAGCGCCTCTCTCTAGCCCCCTTGGTTCACCTTATCCGGCATTTCAGAGCCCGCTAAAGCGGGATTCCAGTGTCCCTCAGAAACTTAATTCAATTGAAAAAAAAAACTTATCTAATGAATTGTTACATATTTTAAAACTGTACAAACTATATGTTGCTTTTTGCTTTTACAGAATTCAGCTCAGAAGGCAGTAATTTCTTTTGTGGACGCGGTTTGTTCCCGTGCGTTTACTCACATGGATATGCTCGTTTGACCCAATCACAATCATCAATCCAACAACCAGAATCACCAATCCAGCAACCGGAATCACCAGTCCACCAATTAATACCGTCATTCGAACATCGAGAATCACCGCCCCACTCAGGAGCATCAAGCTCCCGACCAAATTGGCGTAAGACACTTTTTCTTTAAGTATCTTGTTTTTGTTTAGCAATTAAATCAATCAGTATTCGAAGCCTTAAAAATTATAAAATCTCTAAAAAAGAGAATATTAAATATTGTATTTATTTTCAATTGAAACTCATGAAAAAGTTGAAAATTTGTATTTAAAACATTTTGTATAGATCCTAACAAATTATCACGATTTACGTAACATTTTCAATGCAAGTCATTCTGCACCATGCCTACATGTTATTTAGGTCGCTGAATCCGAATCCGGCGTATGTTTGACCCCTTTCGGCCAGGATAAAGGTCAAGTAAAGGTCAAAATGAATAATACCATTGGATTGCAGAAAACCTTGTTGTGGTCGCTGCATCTGAATCCGGGGTCCGATTGACCCAATCAGGTCGGGATCAAGGTCAAGCGAAAGTCAAAATAAAGAAAAAATATTGCATCGGCGTGGACCAATACTAATACTGTTTTTACTAATCTTTTGGGGTCAAACTGATCCCAGATTTGGAATCAGATTTTCTGCTTTAAAATAATTCTTTTTTATTTTTACCTTTAATTTACCTTGAGCTTGACCTTATGTGGTAAAACTGACCACGGATTCGGATTCAGCGACTTTAAAACCTTACAAGTATGGTGTTTCAGCTCTCTTTGCCCGTAGTGAAAAAGTGTACAAAACAAAATTAACTTTATTTACACATCATAAGTACCAGTTTTGTATGCTAATGTTTTAAAGGTATTAAAAAAAAGCTTTAAATTTTGTGAGAAAAAGTTTAGAAGCTTTTTAAGAAGTTTGAAAGATTTCAAGATAATTAAAATTTTATAGATTGCTTGGATAATTTAAAATGTTGTTTTATTGGTTAATATTAATTTTAAAATAATATTTTAATCTATTTTAAAACATTGCAAAATATTTTAAAAATTAAAAAAAAAAAGAATCAGAGAGATATTTTTAAGGTAATATTTTTAGGTTTTGAGAATTTTTTGAAATTTTAGCAAAATTTTGAACTGTTTTGGCAAATATATAGAATATTTGCTAATATTTCAAACATAATTTAAAATTTAAAAATATTTTAAAAATTAAAAATAAAATGTACATTTACAAGATTTTAGAAAAAAATTGACAAAGATTTTATGACAATTTTAAGAATAAATCTAGACAGTTTAAAAGATATTTTTAATTTTAGAAGATTTGACTTGATTCAATCTTTTTTGACTTTCACATATAAAAAAACATGTAACTTTCTATTCAAAACAACATTTTATTTTGTCTTTTCAATATCAATATGTGTGTTTTGAAGGAGAAACAAAATGTTAACTTCGCTGATTCTTTGGACAAAATATTTTATTGTGGCATTTTCAATAAACGAATAATATGGATTAAAAAGAAATTCTTCAAGTTTTTTCTCAGTCCGGGTATTTATAAATTAAAAAAATTTCTAGTGTTCTTATATTCAGCAATAATATAAAATGTTAAGAAATGTTTCAGTTTGAGTTTTCTTATATTTCAGTCATTTTATTTTTTGCAATTTTTCAGTTGTACCAAATTTTGCCATTTTAAAAAATAAATTTTTGAAGAAACTTTGAAAGCTAGTCAAAAAACTTTTCAAATCCTGATAAACCAGTAGACAAACTATTCTCTATTTCCTGTTCTCGCGTTTAAATCCCCACCTATTACAAGTCTAATACCTTCTTTATTTTCTTCCATCATTTCTCTTAACTCCTCTGCTTTCTCCTGCGTATCTCCGTTCACATTAACCCCACTATCTTCTACTTCTCTCATCCCATGTTTAATTCTTCTACTATTAATCTTTCTTTTTGCTCTTTCCTCTCTTTCTTATCTTTACCTGTTAAACATTCATTTCTCACTCCTATCACCATTCCTTCCATTGCTCTGCCCTTTTTATTCTTCCTCTGTGCATTTTGAACTTGCCATTTATAACCTCTTTGTAATCTAAATCTAAAACCTATGTCGTCCTTCTCTTCACTGCTTGCCCTCTCCCCTCTCTTCCTTTTGATAAAAGCCTCAGTCGATCCTACGCTTTTTGTCCTTAATCTCTCCTCTTCAATAGGTTTTTTTTACTCCCCCCTTGCCTTTCTTTCTTTGATCTCCTCTTTCTCTGTACTAATCACTTCCTGTTCTAAATCCGATTTTTCCTCGATGTTATAATTTTTGCTATCTATGAATACAATTTCAAAATATCCAGCCTTCTATCCTTCCCTGCCTCTAACGTCGCGTTCTGGTACCTGTCATGTCTTTTTCCGTCTCTACCCAGCCCTGCTACTACTAACCCGATCAACCCAATCCTCCCACCCTGTCACAAATCTCAAACCAGCCTAACCTCAACTTTTACACAAATCTGTCTCAATCCTCAAAAATATCGTTATCCACTTTTCAATTTCACTATCCCTAAAACAATCTCTTTAATCCAAACCCTTCTATACACTGCCACTAATTCACTCAACTCGATTATCACTATAAGTATCGGAAAAACTCAGAAAACATAATTCCCGCTACCTTACACTTTCATGCCGGAAACGGAAGTCTATATGTAACTTTAAAAATTCAAATTCTTAGTTGAAAATAAAACTATTTGTTTTAAATTTTATTTTTAAATTGAAAATTCATCATTCTATTTAAAAATTTCTTAGCTTAATTAAAATTTTTAATATTTATTAATTTTCCTTGTTTTGAAGAAAATTGTTATTTTTTTAAAAATTCATCTTCTATGTTAAAAATTCCTTTTTTGTTTTTTTAAATTCAGCAATAAGATTTTCTAAATATAATGACGATTAGAGGATTAGAAAGAAAAATATTTTCTTTCTGCCTACATCTGTGTAAATTTAATTGTTTTTTTTTAAATTTGGGTGAAAATGTAATTATTTGGTTAGAAATTGAAGTAATTTGACAAGAATATTTATTTTAGGTTCAAAATTAACTTTTAGTTGAAAACTTGACTTTTTGGCAGGAAATTCATCTTTTTATTTGAAAATTTACATTTAGGGTTAAAATTCATAATTTTCGGTTGAAAATTTAAGCATATCGTTCAAAACTTCCTTTTCTTTGTTCAAAATTATTTTTTTAAACTAAGAAGTGAACTTTTTCATTTTTGTCACAAATTTTTTCGAGTTTCAAATTATTTTTTCGGTTTATAATGTAATTTTCAAATTTAAAAATAAAATATTTCACTTAAAATTCGTTTTTTTATTTAAATTTCATTGTTTTTTGATTGACTATTACAATATTTCTTTATTGGAATAACGTCTATCGCATTTTTCAAGGAAAATTTATGTTTTTTGGTTCAAAGTTATAATAATTTGTTAAAAAGTATTTTTACGCTGAAATTTTATTACTTTATTTTAAAATTCGTCTCTTAGACTGAGAATGAAACTACTCTCTTGAAAAATTCGTATTTTTCGTTTAAAATTAATTTTTTTAAGAGAAAATTTAACTTTTATAATATTTGTTTGAACAGTTTTCTTTGAAAACGATATCTTGATTGACGTTTTATTCCGTATTCTCTTAATACAAGGTAATTCAAATTTTCTGAAAAAAAACTTTTATGAGGAAACTCCACATTACAGAAAGCAACATTATATTTTTAGAAAACAAAGGTGACATTATTGCTTATGTCCTAGTTTTAGCTTTTTATTTTT
Organism: Druon quercuslanigerum; assembly: GCA_010014905.2. NCBI lineage: Eukaryota > Metazoa > Arthropoda > Insecta > Hymenoptera > Cynipidae > Druon > Druon quercuslanigerum. The sequence continues at coordinate 7,023 of JAAAKG020138703.1, forward strand.
TCTACTTCGTTCAATTTATTAATGAAATGTAATTAAGATAACTAATGAAATAATTTCTATGTTATTTATATTTCAATATAATATTTATACTTATTTCAAGTATTTAAATTATTTTAAACTTTGATAAATGAGTCTTAAAGCAGAGAAAATTCGATTACCTTTATAAAGAGTAACAACTTTCATTGTTCTACAAAATAGAAAAAAGATAATAATAATGTAAAATTAAAGTCGTTCCTCTAAAAAAGCTGAAAATAATGTTCCCGAAGCTTTTTCCAACTCTTCTTAATTATATTTAGAAAATCCTATTGCCGAATTTAAAAAACAAAAAAATGAATCTTTTACAAAGTAGATGAATTAAAGAAAAATGTTCTTCCAATCAACAAAAATTAATAAATATTTAAATTTTTAACAAAGCTAATCAATTATTGACTAGAATAACGAATTTTCGATTAATAACAGAAAGGACCCTGCAGCAAAAGTACATGAAATGGCTTTCGGTCAATTTTGATTAAACTTCGTAAAATTGTAGTTCTCAATGTCTCGATCAAATGTGTTATTTGGCACAAAGTCCGAAAATGGACAGTTTTCGAGTTTTAGAGGGTTAAACATCCAACCCTTTGAAGAAACATTACCAAATATCCTGAAAACTGCAGTTCTGCGAAAAAAATGTTCCCTATGCAAGTTATTGTGCTCTAACGGGGAAATGCAAAGAAAGTCATGTCCTTAGGACACTGGTCATTTCTCAAGGTCATTCAATGTGGAGGAGAGGAAATTAATATAGAACCCATAAGGGCAAGAAATGAGAATGACTTAGTCAATAGCCAGCCAATGAAGGAAAATCACGAGAAGGATGTTTTCAATATCTAGCCAATTAAGGCAAGAAAATAAAAAGATTTAGTCATTGTGTAGCCAATGAAGGCAAAATATAACCACGATGTCGTCGATGCCAGCCAATAAAGGCAACTTCCGGCAACTGAATATCTCTTGCTGGTCATCGATTTCCTGCGTTATTTCTGTTTTGAATTAGACTTTGTGATGGAATGCAAATTCTTTCTTGATTCCGAGCATACCCCAGGAACCATAATACACTTCTGATATGTGCACAAGTTCCAAGCGTTCGAGTACCTGCCTGGCATGTACAATAATATCCTCCAATAAGAGTAAGTTCTTCATCGTCAGCCATACCATTGTCCATGTCATCATCATCGTTCGGACTATAAGCAATCCAGAGTCGATGCCTCAACCAGCGCTTGCACGACATTCGGTTCCTTAGATTTTTCAAATAATTTATAGGCCCTTTCGGCATCAGCTCCTTCCATGAAAATTAATGGATAGTATCTGTTAATTATAGCTTTATCTATCCGACAAAAATCGCCTAGGTTGGGAACGTGTATTATCTGTACTACTTGCTGAAAGAATTTAAAAATTGATTTGATGTTTCCGTTCCTAGCTTTAACGATACATCTAGACTTTGTCACTAGACGCGATTCGCTAGCATCTTCTGTGTTAAGTTGATGCTTATGTCGTGGAAGAAGAGCTGGCATTTTCCAGATAATACACAAACGCGTCGAAAGATTAGTGGAATCACGGTATCCCCTATCAACATGTCAGCGTCTATTGCGAATTCATGTTGTAATATAGCAGCATCATTATTACGGCTGTCAGAAAAGTACGGTTCTTAAATGTCGAGAATGTAACCATCAGGTGCAACTATTAAAACAGATTTGACTAAGTGCCGTCCTTTGTTAACACAATATGACTGTCGCAGAGCCCTGAAGTTGCTGCTCTTATGAGTGTAAAAGTATGAGTCATCAATACACGCAGTAAATCGAGGATTGTGTGGTTACGGATTATATAATTGATTAGCGAAATCAGAAACATGCCTGACAATATAATCTTCTCTCACAATTGCGTCAAATCCGATGTTGTTAGGAACAGCAACTCCACTAACTGACTGTCTTCTTGGATATTGAAACATGACCTTGAGAAAAGCATCTGATAGACCTTGACGCAGTTTACATAAAAAGATCAGCAAATCTCTCTTTTCCACATAATTGTAACTACCTTCACGGGGCAATCTATCACAAAAAGTGAACAATTCTCGAAACTGTTCTTTGATCACAGGACAAAAAAATTCAAATTTAGTGTCAGACAGGCTATTCTCGTCAACAAGTCTAGTCTGACTTAAAACTACGTTACGAAGTCCTTGCCAAAATGCTGGCAGCAGTGAGCCTCTAATTACGTATCGCCTATTAATGAAAGGTAAGCCCTATATAAGTGGCTGCAGAATTAAACCTTCATGATGTAAACGACGCGGACATGATCTTACGTTTTCCGGGATGTAAATATTGCAGAAAATAAAAACATTTACTTTGCATTCGACTGATAATCTTTGTGTATTATTAGCGAAATTTTAGAGAAGGCAAGTGTGACGTGTAGTCTGCGTTAAGACATTCAGTCTTAAACAGGTGGGATCCTTCTCCATAGCAGCGATTTCGTTACAAATTGATCGATTGCAATTAGAGCATATCTTTGTCAGATGTGTAACTTCTAATGGCGGTCTTCGTAAATCATCTCGTCTGCGAATAGCGATTTGTTTTTTGCCAGCATTCCCATCTCCGTCTATTTGAGTCATGAGATAAGGAGCAAATCGTCCATCACAAAGATAACACCGTAAGAGATTCCTAAATGCCATTGTGATTAAAGATTTACAATTATAGAATGCAAGTACTTAATTAGGAATTGCTTTAGTATACACACTCTACTAACACTAGACACACAAAAATTAGACTGACTATAATGTAGCGGGTCTAAAGTTTACTCATCCATGAAGAAATACAATAACATCCAAAACAAGTCTACCATACTGGCCGCCTGTAACGGGAATATGTACTCAGAAACCAAATCGCCCGTCCTTTGTGAACACAAAATGACTCGCACAAACATGATAGCAGAGCTCTCAAGTTATTGTTCTTATGATTATGAAAGTACTAACGGGGCTAATCATAACTGCGCGCTATGCGCGCTAACACCCATTTTATATTATTTTGATCTTTGTTTTCTTTTTCGAGGGAGGAGGGGAGCGTAAGTTACGCAGGAGTCAAGAAGGCTGAATATTAGAAATAAATGACAAGTTCACATTGAATGACCTTGAAAAATAATAACTTTCATACGCTTCATACGCCCAATAACTTTCTTACGGAACATTTTTTTCGCAGAGCTGCAGTTTTCAGGATATTTGAGAATGGTTCTTAAAAGGGTTAGATGTTTAACCATCTAGAACTTGACAACAGTCCATTTTCGGACTTTGTGCCCCATAATACATTTCATCGAGACATTGAGAACTAGAATTTTACAAAGTTTAATCAAAATAGACCGAAAGATATTTCATGTACATTTACTGGCGGGGTACTTTGTAACCAAATAGTTTAATTTTCAACTAAGAAGATTAATTTTTAAAGAGAGGAATTAAGTTGTGACTAAAAGATTCGACTTTAAAACAAAACAAAAATATATTATTGAACAAAAAAATAGACATTAACAAAATAGTTAAATATTAAAAAGAATAAACAAAAATTTTCTACTAAAATAATAAATCTTTGATCAAAAGGTACTTTTTTCTCTATATGCCACTTTCCCGTAGAAAAAGATAACTATTTTTTTAATTTTTGCATAGTAAAATTGCCTTATATTTAATAATTTAATAAAATTCCCCAAAGATTATGATAGATTTTTGATTATTTTGAAAAAAATGCTGAAGCTATTTATAAGAATTTTGAAGTCATTCAAGAGAATTGCATCTGTGTAATTTGAAGACAATTAGAGAGAAAAACGACTACTTTACTCTATAAATGACCGAACTATGAATTTGTTTATAAAATTAGTTTAGTAATGTAACACACAATAGAGAATTTCAATTTTTCATCACTAAGTATCAAATATGACCTTGTTGATAAAATCAAGCAATTGCAACTCACAAATATATTTTCCAGACAAAATTTCCACGATATTTGTAGTTTGTTGCTATAATTGGTTTGTATTAGATTCGATATCCTGTTAATTATTTATATTCTTTAGATGGCTGAACATTCATTCTTATCAAGAATGGGATTAATTTAGTTATTTATTTGCAGCAAAAAAATAATACTTAAATTTTAATCTTTTTTTTTCTTTGTTTACTTATACAAAAAATATTGGTAGCGTGCATTAACTTTCAGGTATTTCTAAGAAATGGCGTTACTTATACTATATTACATCGAGGCTTATCGTACCTATATGCATGTGGAAGCCCCATGATGTAGCCTTAGTTTTCATTAGGTATCGTTTTACCGAAATGTAAACAGTTTAGTTTTTGTAGCATCAAAGATGTCGGTTCACGTACCAACAAAGCACTATTTGCGGGAAGTTTTACTTTTCTTTTTTAACTCAAATAAAAGTGCTCATTAAAGTTATCAATTACTTCTGCAAACTTACATGGGTTGATTAAAATCGATTAAAACGTGTTAGTACTGATTTCGAAAATTTGAAAGTGATGATTTTGACCCAGCAGACAAAGAACGTCCAGGCCGTGCAAAAATGATCGAGGAAGAGAAATTATAGACGTTACTCAGTAAAGGCCAGTGTCAAACGCACGATGAGCTTGCCAAGTCATTGGGAATTGATCGTTCAACTAGTTCAACCAGCGGTGGAATCGGAAAGGGTTTTTGCATCGTATTGTGACTGGAAAGAGTAGTGGATTCGCTATGATAACCCTAAGCCTAGGGAATCGTGGGTTAAGCACGGCCACCTATCATCTTTAACACCAATACCGAATATCTATCGATATTCGACATAAGACATAAGACATCAGAAACAATCACGAGAGACCTCTATCGAAAACATCTAATACAATTGACCCGAGGATGCAAGGAAAAAATTCCTCAATACGAGCAGAGACTCCTCTTCTTATTCATAATCCATGATCAACCTGATCAACGATTGACTTCTTAAAATGATGAAAAAAATGGGTCGATTCGTGGAAAATCAGAAAGATGGGACAAAGTAGTGACTAGCGATGGACAATAGTTTGAATGATCACCCGGTACCCACTTTTGTTTAAATAACCCGTGAAATTTCGCAAAAAACTACCTCAAAATAAATGCACACTTCCAATAGATGATAATAAAAATTGAAGAAACTATTCCGCATTCGTTGTATTGTAACTATTGCCGATCACTTTTTAAACAGTTTTGAAAGTCGGTTAAGAATGGTAAGATGTAGGTGATTTTGAATAGTAAATTCTAGATTCAGGTCGCTGTGCGCCGTCAATTTTCGAAAACACTAAATCCTGAATCAGTAAATCCAGATTCGACTGTATTTATATTGAATAGCCTACGTAAATTTCACACATTTTAATTTTTCCCCTCTAGACTTGAAGGCTCGCCATCCTAATTATGCTGTACAAGTATTTGAAGAACTAAGTGCAAATTCAAACTTCACAATTCAAGTAGACATGAAAGATCTATCTACGTTTAGAGCCACACTGACATTGAAGGCTCAAGCAGGA
>JAAAKG020138704.1:0-12567 GCA_010014905.2 Druon quercuslanigerum
CTTCGCTCGGGCAGCAAACTTCACACTCGTCAGAAATCACCGCCATTCGTCACTCGATATGTAATGTACTATTATTCTCAATAAAAAACAGTCGAGTTAAAGGAAAATAATGAATTTTCAAAAATATGTAAAGAATTTATAAAAATATTTATTTACCAAATAAAACTAAAATATTAGTAGATCCAGAACAAAAAATCTTTAAATCTTCATATGTTTAACTTCACTAATCAACAACGAACAACTATTAATATATAAAGAAAACTTTCATTCTGAATTAAAAAAAGTTAAATTAAAGCAAATATTTTTGGGGCAGAAAGACTAATTTTTAGAAAGCACTTCATTTTTTAATCCAAATAAGGAGTTTAAAAAAAAGAAGAATGTTTAACAAAACAATTAAGTTTTACACAAAAAATTAAATTTTTAGTAAAACAGTAAAATTTTCAACTAGAGTAATGAATCTTCAACAAAAATAATAAATTTTTAAATAAAAGTTCGATTTTGAACCGAGTAATTGAATTTACAAATAAAAAGATTTATTCCCGACTAAAAATTTAATATGCGGCGTAAATAAAAAAATCAGTCAGATTAAATCGAAAAGATGAAAATTAAAAAAAAAAATTCTGTAAAAAAATTCAACTTTAAGTTTTAAACAAGTTTAATTCAACAAAAAAACTGATTTTCAAAAAAAAAACGTTTGTTCAAAATTACCAAAAACGAAAAATGTAAATTAAAGAAAGGGATTTTTTTCTCTTCATCTAGGTAGTCCTGAAATAATTTTTAACGTCAAGGATGGTCAATTCTGGCCTCGAATAGTTAATATTGTACATGGACAAAAACCTTGAGTATTGATTCAATGACTCGCTGTTTTTCTCAAAAAGTCACCAAATCCTCGAGAATTTTTATGAGGATACTTTTAATAGAGCTTGCAATTTCTGATATTTATCATAAACAATATTACCTACTTTTACCTTTTGTTAATACCGATTACAGTGAATTTTTCCTTTTGAAATAAAGCTATTTATTTCTGCAAATCAATAGACTAAATATTGCACGTTCTAGACGTTTCATCTCTATTTGAAAACGGAGGTTAGGAAATAATAAAGAAACCCGCCCACCTGATCCTCGCGCATGCGCAGACACACGCAGTATCACTGCACCACACGAGTGACGACAGAAAAACGATGAAGTTTATCCTTTTTTAATATTTATAAAAAATAACACGTTATAATCACAAATAAACGCCTGGGCATTAAATGGAAACCTACTAAGTAGGTAACAAAATGGTTTATATATATTTTTTATATCCGAAACTGTTTTTTGAGAAATATCTCTGATAAAGATTTTATTGTCAAAATGTACTTTTAGGTTTTATTATTCGATTTACATAAAAATATGTTCTTATTTCAAGTTAAATTTGATAGAACTTTGTGTTGACGGGCACGCTTAATAATTCTGTGTTTATTACTCAACTGTAACTACAAATATTTCATTAGAAAAAAGGACTCACGCAAATGACGATTAAAATGATGAAAATCGAGGAACATACTTTAAAGCTCATACAATATTCTTTGTTTTGCCTAAAAAATTTGCATAAATTAAAGTTTTGTTTCTTTAAAGTTTACAAACTTGAAACACTAGATGTTTTTTCGGCTAAGTGTCAAAACATAGCAGAAAATCCGCATTTACTTGTACAAAGTGAGGTTTGGACACCTAATGCTAATGTCGTTTGGAGTGTTCTTATATTAAATTTAAGCAAATAGGTAAAAATATTAAGAAAAACAAACTAAACATTTTGTATATTTTGTAATTTGACGCATTCAGCATTCGTACAAATTACGAGAATTGTAATTCGTAAATTAAAAAATAAAAAAAAATAATTGTAGTCAGTAAACTGAATAGTTACAAGTTAAAACTTTGTTATAAATTAAAACTTCAATAGGCAACAATGGCAATTTTTTGCCATACAAAGATTTCAGTCTATCGTGAGTGCAGTAGTTCACATGTTAACCTGATATAGAACTTTTACGTAAAAATACCATATTACAATTTTAATTTTTTGTAAACGTTTATCTGCATTATAAGTTTAGCTTTTTTCATTCTGATTGAAATTTAAGAAAGGGCTAATCCGTAAAGTCAAAATGCAACGCCTCACTTAAAGGGAAAGAATATCACTTCTTATGATGAGAGGTTAGGGTCAAATGAAAAGATCTTGCAGGACAGTACTGAATGTTTTCATGAAACATTTATGGTTGGTAGAACTCCAATTGAACTTTCGACCGTTCAAAATACACTTAGTAGCTTCAATAATCTCGACATTGGCAGAGATTTGCCTAGATCAGACAGACCAAGTTCAGCAGCGATTGAGAAGAAGTCACTAGATGTTTTGTTATCATTCACTGAAAATCTGCATAATTTTATCCGAAGAGCATCTCAAGAGCATGGCCCAAGTGAATCGTATGTACACAACGCACTAAAAAGAGTGAGATTCCATCCATTTAGAGTGAAACTAGTTCACAAGTTGAATGAAGACGATTTAGACCCTCGCGTTGAGTTTTCCGAAAACATGATGGCACGCATAGTTGATGATCCGAACTTTCTATAAAACATAGCTTTTTTAAATAAAGCAACTTTCCAACTTGATGGAACTTAAAGAGACATAATTCCAGATATTGGGCAGTTAAAAACCCTCACTGGATGTGAGAAGATAAACCGCATTATCCGCAGAAATTAAATGTTTGAGCTGGAATACTTAACAATAGAATGATAGGGCCATTTAAAACTCTAGAGTTATGCTTCGACATTTAATAGTTCCTGAAATCAGAGAAATAGCCAGAGACAACTTTAAAGACATATGGTTTCAGCAGGTCAGTGCAGCTGCTCACTATGGAGAACACATTCTCGCTTACTTATATAAGGTACTTGTCGATCGGTAAATAGGACGGAGGGGCACAATTGAATGGCCAGCTAGGTCACCTAATTTGACGCCTCTAGGTTACTTTTATTGGGGTTATCTGAAGGATCGGGTGTTCGAAACGAAACTCACTGACTTAAATGTAGATTGAAAAATTTAGTGCAAACCAAAATCCGGGATTCATACAATCAATATAATTAGAATTCTATCAAAAAAAGGAATACAAATGAAAACATCCAGCCTCACTTAGGACGGCCTGGACTTATTCCTTCTAAAGAATTGACCCCTGATGACAATTTCTTCCCCGCAGATCTTTTGACAGATTTTACGAAAAAATTCAAACTCCTTGCAAATGGCACTACCTCCCTATCTTTAGATTCCTCTAATTTTGATGATACTAAATTATTTTTTTCTGATATATATTAGCAATCGCGAAAGGTCAGTTTGTGGAAAGGTTAAGAGTGGTGTCCCTCAGGGATCCAATCTTGCACCCACTTCATTTAATATTTAGCCCTCTGAACTTGGTAGCGATTTTCGACATTGTAACTATCACAAATAAACTGACGACTTTAAGCTTTTCCTTTTTGAGCCTATTGCTAAACTTAAGAATTTATTTTAAAAGGTACAGGTGGATATTGATCTGGTGGTTCAGTCGACATCGACAAGTGGCCTTATTTTTAATCCTGCTAAAGCTATGGCTATAACTAATTATTAACTAATTAATTCTGATCTTAAATTTGCTGATTACTGGTCATAATAACTTACTGAAGAAGAGAATTATTTCATTCACTTATTAGCCAAATTTAACATCAGAAATTATTAATTAATTACCCTGGTCGAAAAAATAAGACCATTACTTTAAACTATACCAGATTTGGTTATCTGGTTCAGACTAGAATTAGTCACTTCACTCATAAAAAGTTGCGGTCCCTGTTCAAATCCGGAACTTCGCATATTATTTCTCGTTTCCTCAGAAAATTTTATTGACAAATAATCAGCAAAATTTAACATTAGAATTCATCAAGAAGATTAATCTTCTATCAAAAAGTGGAATTTGAAACAATCTATGTCAACTGCTAACCCAAAAACAAAAACATTTTTTAATGAAATACTTACATTTTTAGTCCATAAGTTCAACGTTTAACACAAAGCGATCTTTTAGTCTCGAAAGCTCTAATGTGTATAAAATAATTAAAGGAGTAAATAGCAGATAAATATAGCTAATTTTGTTTTATTTTAACTCAATAATTACATTTCATTGACCAATTGTGTACACCACTAGTGCACCTTTCTGATGGAGACTTCCTAGAAAAAGACTCTACTGATTCTACACCCCATCTGCTGCATCCGACGTTAAATCTTAAATATAAATTTACATTCATAGTTTTGTTTACAATTACTATCACATTTACATTAATATTTATATTTAATTTTGCATTTACATTTACATTCTTCCATCATTCTTTGGCGAAACGTGAGCCATGTGGATCACTTGGGAATTGGTGTACTTCCAAGTGCCTGATGTTACATACAAAGCTGAAATATTTTCCCTGTTTCCAGACTTTACAAATTATTTCTGTTTGTTGCGTCGTCATCTATAACTTTACCTTAGCATTAATGTTTTTTCAAGTACATATGCCTTTCTCTATGCCCATTTAAATTATATTCACCATGCAGATATAAATAACGCAAGAATGCACGATCATATGTTTGACTGTATTCTTCCTTGATTTTTAGAGTAACGAGTTCCATAGTTGTCCGTTCCTTGATTAGAAGCTTCACTTGCTCTCGTTCTACAATGTCTACTCGATCTTTTGCCTCTGTGCATGCTTTAGCGTGTGCTTCTTTGTATATTCGATTCTTCGATGTTGATACATGTCTAGCAGCAACTTCATCGCGTGCAACAACAATGTCAAAAAGACGGTCTGCACCCAATTTCCGAGATAAATCATAAGAAATAGTGACCCACTCGTCTTTATTCGTGTCAAACACGAAGAATGCAGGTTCCAGCGTATTAAATAGCGGGTACAGATTAATAATAAAGTCTCCGACCTGCCATCCAAATATGATATGACCCCTTTTTACGAAACCTGACGGAATTAGGATCATAGGTTTGTCACAATACGTTTCGAATTTGTGCGACTGACCTTCAAATCGAAATTTTGCGACTGAAGGCACACCGTTGTAACCGGAAAATAAATCTTGCAAACTTCTCGGTTCTGAACATATTAATTCTGTAAGAACAAACAGCAATAGGTGTATTTTCATGCAATAAATATAATATACATTAGAATGATTCAGCTAGGAAAAGGAAAAGGGAAAGAAATTCTAAACGAAAAAGAAAGAAAATTTTGTATACACGGAAAAAATTGGTAGCATCCTTCTTTGAATATATACAACCTATTTATATAATAAATACATGAAAAGAACCACACAAAGTCCTGAACTGCCTCGAAAATGTTGATAAAGAAAAAAAATTGGAGACATCACCAGTTTACAGTTAAAAATTAAAAGTTCACAGTCAAAATGTTCCTTGTACACTAACCAGAAAAATGCTTTTCGCTTTTAAGAAACTATCAATGTCAGGCCAAAAATTGGTGTTGCCCAAATGACTTTTAATTTTCTTAGTTTAACGCCTAATATTTGTTTGAGATGTTTCATTTGGTTGTTATATTATAATTGCCTCATTTTATTATTTTTAATAATAATCATATTTAAATGCACATTTGCTTTAAACTTTTTACTGTACATTCGTTACAAAAGCTCAGTACACATTTTGGTGCAAAATTAACTCTTTCATCAAAAAATAATAAATTTGGGTTAAATATAAAACTGTTATTTTGAAGGTTAATCTTATGGGCCCAAAGAAATTCAACAATTTTGTTAAATATTAATCTATCTTCTTCAAAATTCGTCTTTTTCTGGCAAAACATTAATCTCGTTATTTATTTATGATTATTTAGTTCCTAATTGGCTGCCATTTTTAAAAGGTTTTTATAAATATTTTTTTAATAAGAGATTAAATGCTTTCCCGATGCTTGATTTTGATAAAAAGAGATATTTCAGTTTTAAATCGTGTACAAAACTACGAATTTTGCCGAAGTTTCGTGAACATTGCAGTTCACTTCTTTCAGTATGACCTGAAACTAAGGTATCAGGTTACGTTTTTCTTATGTATACTCTATGATGCCTGTGACTGATGAGAGCGCCTTACCGCCGGGACTGGTCGAACCTGATTTGCCAATCAAGTCCTTTTTACAAAATCCGGTAAGACGGAAAGCCAAATCAGATTGGTATTGCATCAATTGCCCCTATTGATCTTATTAGGGGATGTTTTAGCCTGACTCTACTCGCATGTTCCTTTATACGCATGCTCACTGCTCTCTCCGTTGGCGCCTTTTTGGATTTGGACTTATTTAGTAGTTCTCCTATGTTCGGAGCTGTTTTAAATATGGTTTGCATGTTGTATTGGTTGACAATTCTTCCTATTTGTTCTGTGACGCCTTCGATGTAGTTTAGAATGGTAGTCGTGTTTCTAATTCTTTCTTCATAAGGTTTTGTTGGCGTGTTTTTTGTGCGTATTTTCGTATTGATTTATAAATTTTTTAGGTAATGTTTTGTAATTCATTTTGTAATTTATCTTTATGTTACGGCGACAGATCTGTATAGAAAAGAGTTAATGCCCGATAGTTTTTGCGATGGTTGGTGGTGGGAGGAGGCATGTATTTATCTGCTTGTATAGGTGCGTTTTCTGTAAACTTCATGTCCTAATGTATTATCTGGTTTTTTATAAAGTAGTACGTCCAAGATAGGCAATTTTCCGCTTTGTTTAATTTCCATAGTGAAATGGATATTAGGATGTACTCGATTGATCAAATCGAAAAACCTATTTGATTTATATCCTCCATGTCGCTATATGACAAAAGTGTCATCAACGTAACGGAACCAAAATACTGGTTTAAGCTTGGAGTGGTTAATGATTGTAGTATCTAGATGTTGTATAAAGATAGTCGCTGCTTCTGAAGCTTGTAAATGATTTCATAATACCAATTGTCTCAAAGATTGCTACATTCGTCAAGAGAGATACTATGTCGAAACTCACTATGATGTCATCGGGTCGACTGTGCATCTGTTGTATCTTTTTGATAAAGTCAAATGAGTTTTGGACGTGAGTGATAGAGTTTCCTGTAAAAGCATTTAGTTTTATAGCATGGGAGCCTGCTACGTTATAAGTTGGTAAGTTTATTCCGCTGACGATCGGTTTGAGTGGAATGTTATTCTTGTGGATTTTTATGAGCCCGTAAATTTTTAGAGAGATGGCATTAGTAGTTATTAATTTAGATAATGTTTGGCTATCAAGTTTAGAGTCTTTGAGATGGATTTTTGTTTTACTGACTATTTTTATTGTGGAAAATAGGACAACTACTAAATAATCTTGAAGACAAAAAGGCACCCCTCAGTGAACTAGGAGTATATAAGATCCATTAATCTTGTTGCAAAGTCTATATTGGAGAAGCCGGGAGAGCGTTCTGCCAATGTTTCAAGCAACATGAAAGTAAAGTCAGACTAAAAAATTTCACGCAATCAGCACTAGCTTAGCATTATATCCAAACGGGATATCTTTCCAAGAAAACATAGAGAAGCAATCGTAATCTTAAAACAGCCTAATAACGTCAATAGGGGCAACTGATTTAATAACAATCCGATTTGGCTTTTCGCCTTCCCCGATTGTAGAAAAAAGACTTGTTTGGTCAATCAGGTTTGACCAGTCACCACGATGGAGCACCCGGACCAATCACTGGCATAACCCGATATCTCAGTTTCAGGCCAGCTATGAAGAAACGAACTGCGATGTTCACGAAACGTCGGAAAAATACCCTATATATAAATACCCTATATATGTGTATGTGTGTTCAATATTCAAGAGCTTTTAATTTTAACGTGTAAGAATGGTTGAAATTTACATTTTGAACCTTTGAAATTAGGAAATTTTTACTTCCAAAATTTAAAATGGAAAATTATACACTTGTTAAAATTCACAATAAAAAATCCTGTGATTTCTTGATTAGAAATGAAACAGCAGCAATGGCAATAATAAAGGGAAAACCGTTACAAATAATATTTTTCAAACATCCGTGATGGAAATGGGATTACGAGTGAAATATTAAAAAGGTATGTAAAGTACTAAATGAAAATTAGCTTTTTCCAGGTTTAAAAAAAAAAGTTCTTTAAGGATTTTACCAGAACATTTAAAAATACTTTAAACCATTTTAAAAGATTTCGAAAATTGTAAAAAAAAAAACTAAAAATTAAATTTTCGATAAAATAAAAACTTTTTTAAAGATTCCGGATAAAGTTGTAATACCTTTTTTACTTCAAAAGTTTGATTTTTAAACAAAATTTCATAAACTTTTAATATTACCAAAAATATCCAAAAATTTTAGGAAAATCTCAAACCAGTATTTTCACTTTCAAAGATTTGTTTTCCAATTCAAGGAATGATTCTATTCAGCATATAGAATTCTCTTTTTTCCCTTTTTTTGTTTAAAAACTAATATTCTTTGTAGAAGATTTATTTATTCATTTAAAAATTCAACTTTCAACTTAAATTTATAAACATGATATTATGTTATTTTATATTCACCAATACAATTAAGGAAAACGGTAAAAGTGAGCAATTGAGTGCCATCGGCAATCCACATGTCTTAATGTAGTTGATAACAGTACGTGACAGTAGATGACAGTAAATGATACTAATTTAGAGGTGAATGGAATCTTCGAGAAGATTTTCTCATATCTAAGTTAGTGGGATCTGTAAATTCCACGTAGCCAATTTTGATTTGCTGATTCCGCTTTCTTATCCCCCCCCCCCCATGAAACAGATACATCGAAGAAGTTGTAGGCACACACACACACACACACACGCACACACACACACACACACACACACACTCATATATACTTTGTAGAATACTTGGAAGTAAAGACAGATAATAATTTCGTTTATCATTACTCAATGTTTGTTGTAGTCGATTAAACAAGCGATAATATTTTTATTAGATTTCAAATGATCGTATTGATAATAAAATCAACTATAAAACAAATTATTTTTTTAGCTTGCGGGAAAATTTTTAAGAATAGCTGAAAATATTTTTTATTATTTGATAAAATATAGATACCAAATAAAAAGTGAAAACAGTAATTTGGTTTTTAAACAAATGCATAATAAATATTATCTTACCTTGAGAAACTTCAATTATTGCGCAGATTAAAAATTCATAAGATTTAACGTCAGCACATTCTTATTTTATTGGGCAAAGCCTAGTTTTTATCGCATCATTGACGGACTGGGTTGCAGTCAAGCGCACAATGAAGGGACCTACAGCTTAAGTTGGGTTCCGAACCACCAGAACCTCGGTAAAGGTATATAAAAAAATTTCCAGAAGTACATTATTATTATTATTATTATTATGACATACTCACTTTAAATTAAACCGCCACAACTCTAATTTAACACACCCTAGTGCTAATTTTGGTAATAAACTGGAAGATTCAATAAGAGAACATCTCCCTTCACGAGTGTCTGAGGGCTTGTTTAGACGATCGTGTTTTTCAAGCGAGAAGTTGATTTTCAACTAAAAATGGATTTTAAAAACAAATAGTTAAGAAAATAGGGGCATCTTCAAGCCATGAAACAATTTTTCAGATACTGGTTCTCAAACAAAGAGTTGCTTTTGGAACGCCCATAATGGGCGTTCTAAATTAATTAACATTCTATTTTTGTTGCATAAGTAGATGAAATCCTATAAAAATCCTGAAAATTTTTTAAATAACTCATGCTGATAAAACTAAACAGTGTTTGATTTGTTGATTGGGCTTTTATCGGGTATACCCACACAACTCCCATAGTGGGCGTTTAAAATTAGCTCACATATTATTTTAAATATATGAGTAAGTGGATGTGATCCAATTCAAATCCTGAAACTTTTTTAATTATTCAAACACTTTAATTATAAAAATTTATGTTCATAAAGTTGATCAGTGTTTGATTTTGTGCTCAGTTGGGCTTAAACTGGTCATACCCATGGAACTATCGGAGCATCAAAGGTAGCTACAAAATGTAACCCCAGTTATATCGATAGAGGACTGTAGAAAGATAAAATTTTGGCTGTTGTCAGCTGCTATTTACATCGGTAAAGTTTTTGTTAACTGCGTCCGTTTAGAAATACGTATGGATGGGGTTAATTCTGATAGGGAATTCCGTGAAAGACTGAAATGAAGTTCAAAAGGAATAAGAGGATGCTAAAAGTCCTTAAGTCATAAAAAAGCGTCATGTTAAAAAAAACATAATAACAAATATTTATTATCTATTGGGCTTATAGTGGGCTGCCCAACTTAGATAGTGATTGGGCTGCCCAATTATTAATTGTGCAATCTGGTTGGGAACCAGTCTGCTCCCAATTACCTTTTCCACATGGGACTTACAGAATTCATCAGCAATTTAATCAAAATAAAGAATCTTTGCCTACCCCAACTTAAATTCTCCTATCTAGTAATTTAATTCACCTTTATTTGATAATGTAATCTCGCTTTAGCCTTCCACATTTGCATCAATACAGATCACACATATCTTATTTCGTTTCTCTTAGTCGTCAGTTTCAGTGGAATCTTGGTTTCTGAAAGCTCGGTGAAGAGAATGCTACTTTCGACGTTCATTCTTAATGGCATAAACCCTTGGCCGATTTCTAATGAAAGCCCTAATTATTTTGACAATGTTAAACTACCAAAAAACGAAGATGTTCTTTTTTTTCTTCTTGAAACTCTTTATTGTCCAGAAGTAACACGGGGCTGAACGCTAGGCGCTTAAAGATAAATGTTACTTGGGATAAATAATCTGGTAGAACAGTAGCAGGAAACAAAATAAATCAACTAATTACACGCTGCGATGATTATTACATTATCATAAAAAAGTTTTGAAACGTCAAATAATTTTTATATCACATTAATTATTATTATTAATTATATTAATAGACATAGTTTAGAGATCAGACCATAACAATTATTTCACATAGCCTTCTATTACTATGCTGAATGTTCTGCATGTACTTGTCGCAAGAACAAAAATGTTTCTCTTTTGGAGCACGAGTTTCTTTTTGATCCGAAAGGTCCGAAAATTGCTCGCATTCGGTGCTTTGACTTAACTATAAAAACAGTTCAGTGGAAGGACAGTTATGCTAAGCATAACGTATTTGGTGTATTCGCCGAGCCGTCGAATTGAACGAATGGTACAGATTATAATCATGATTAATTTAACTTACAATCTAATTTCCTGAGGCAGTGTGAAGAAAATTTTCTTACTTCTCCTTTAGATTTTGTTCAAACGTGGAACCTGAACTTCCTAAAACTCAGCTAAATGACAATCTTATCCCAGGGCAGAATTAATATGTACAAAGAAATTGCATTTATAAAAACTATCATTTCAACGTTTAATGCACTTTGAATAGACTTATTTCAAATCTTTATACCTTATCATTTACGGGCCTTTAACATGGAAGAAGACAAGCGATTTGTAAATCATGCAAAAGCAAACTATTTTTAAAATCAAAAACAAAACTTCCTGTGCATTATTATAATTAATTTTGTTTTACTTAAAACCAATAATTACATTACATTCACAAATTTTCTGCATCACTAGGGCACCTTTTTGACTGGGAGCTCCTTGGGAAAAACTAATGATACTACACCCCACTGGCTGCACCCGACTTTCAAAATATCTGTATTAGTACTTGTCTGCAATATTTTTGGAGTACACAAGGAAAATCATAATAAAACCTGTATCTAGTAGAGCACAGAACCCACATGTCGAGAACGTCTAGAAGATTAAGATATGTTTAAGTATGCCTTTTTCTATGCCCGTGTATATTATACTCTCCATGCAGATATAAATAGTGCGTGAATTCCCGATCATATGTTTCACTGTATTTTTCCTTGATTTTTATAATGGCATCTTCAATATTTGTTTCACTCTCGAAATAAAGCTTCATTTGCTCTTTTTCTACAGTATCTACTTGATCGTTTGCCTGTTTGCATCCTCTAATGTGTGCTTCTTTGTATACTGGATCCTTCGATGTTAACATGTGTCTAGCAGCAACTTCATCGCGCGCAACAACAAAGGGTAAATTCCGGTTCGTGCCCAATTTCCAAGATAAATCACGAGACACAGTAACCCACTCGTCTTTATTCATGTCGAATACGAAGAATTCAGGTTGCGACAGAGCAAATAGTGGGTACAGATTGGTAATGAAATCTGCGACTTGCCATCCAAATATGATATGACCCCTTTTTACGAGACATGCCGGCATGAGGATCATAGGTTTATTACCATATCTTTTGAATTTGTGAAACTTTCCTTCAAACCACAATTCTTCGACTGGGGGCATGGCACCGTTGTATCCAGAAAATAAAGCATCTAATGTTCTATGTTCTGAACATATTAATCCTAAAATAAAAACCAGTAATGGTTCTATGTTTACATCATAGATATAATATAAATAATAACGATCAACTCGGAAAAAGATAGAAATTGAACCGCCGCATCGTAGAACGGGATATAAAATATTTTTCGAGGAGCGGGAGGGCCCCTGGTCGCTTTTTGG
>JAAAKG020138705.1:0-12567 GCA_010014905.2 Druon quercuslanigerum
TGAAGAAACTGAAGTTGTAGAAACTGAAGTTGAAGAAACTGAAGTTGAAGAAACTGAAGTTGAAGAAACTGAAGTTGTAGAAACTGAAGTTGTAGAAACTGAAGTTGAAGAAACTGAAGATGAAGATGAAGATTGTGAAGATGAAGAACCTGATGATGAAGAATGTGAAGAAGAAGAACCTGAAGAGGAAGAACCTGAAGTGGAAGAACCTGAAGAGGAAGAACCTGAACCTGAAGAACCTGAAGCCTGCGAACCTGTGGATGAAGAACCTGAACCTGAAGAACCTGAAGGTACTTTCCAAACCTCCTTTATCTCTTAGAATTATATATGTGAAAGGGAGCAACTGGGATAACTATTTTGTTTAACGCATCGAATTTTCTCCTTTTTCGATGAAAGATCCGTTAGAATTTAACGATGCAAATCTTATATCAGAATTCATTGCTATTTTACCAAAAATTGTGATGCAATCCTTTAGTTCAATACTGCTTGTCGGAGGAGTCATTTTAGTGCGATTAAACGACTGTCTAGTTTTTCTACGAAATTTCTTAATGTCAAATATTTTCAAATGCAAAATACCCAATTTTGAGCAATTTTATTTTTATATTATACAAGTTGAATTTCTTTTCTTACCAGACAAAATATTATTCTTTTTTAAAGATTTACTTCCTCTAAAACTGTTTTATTTGGAACGTCTTTCATAAAGAATCGTTCTCTTTTTTTCAAGGGTGTTTATGTGATGAAGATGAAGAAGAGGAAGCTGTCACACCCGAAGGTAATTTCTACGCAATATTATTTACGTCTCAGAATTTAAAAAAAGATGTATTTAGGGCCATCCTGCAAAACAAGTTTAATGTTTACTGGTACAACTATTTTGTTAGAAATTTCCGTTAGTAATCCAGGATGCAAAGCTGAAATTATTTGAAATTTTCCAAAAAGTTAATCCTTTAGTTCAATCCCGTCTGCTACGTCAATTAGTATTTTTTTGCTTTTTTGGGGGAAAAAACGTTAAATTTAACTATAACAGAGGATTGTTTAAAAGCATTAGGGGGTTTTGGACGCAAGCTTATCGGAGGAGTGACTTCAGTTTTATCACATTCTTTATCACATTTTTTTTAATTTTCTCAATATTTGTGATGTACTCGTTTAGTTTAATCTTGTCTGCTATGTGAATTAGTAATTTTTCTGGGAAAAACATTTAATGTAACTGTAGCAGAAGATTCTGTAGACACAGATATTAGCAAGCCGCCAAGTAAAAGTCCTTAGGATTTAAAAATCAGTTTTTAGGTTTTTGATGCTACTGATAGTTTACAAATCGCTCTTACAATTGAAAAAAATGAAACACAAAACTTAATTTGTTATTAAGCAAAGGTATGAAAATCCAGGGATGCGAAGGCAGTATACTTCCACAGGCATATCATAAATTACTCAAAGTTTAACATGTTTATAAAAACTGTTCCAGAACCTCCAGTTGAAGAAGACGGTGAAGAAGACACTGTAGCAGGTAATTTCTAATAATTATATTTACCTCTCAGAATTAAAAAAATTATTTATAAATATCATTGGCGATCTGGCTAAAGGAATGTGATGTTTACTGGAAAAACTATTTACTTTAACAAATCAAATTTTCTCTTTTTTCGATAAAAACAAAATAAAGACTGCCATTAGAAGTCCACGATGCAAATCTGATTTTTGGTTGTAAATATCAAACATCTTCAATTTTTAATTATTCAATTTTAAACAATGCTGTTTGAATTTAATACAAGTTAAATTTTTTTCCTGTCGTTCAAAATGTTTTTTCATTGTTTAAAGACTTTACTCAACCTAAAATTGTTTTATTTGGAACGTTTTAAATTAAAAATGGTTAAATTTTTTTATTTTAAGCATTTTTAATTTAAAATTACTAACTGCTGCAAATGCATTTCCTCCTGTTAGTGTTATGACGTGCAGATATGTCTTATAATATTATTTCTCATATGTCACCAAATTTGTTCAAAATTTAAAATGTTTGTAAAAAATATTGCAGTTGGTCCAACTGTCGAAGTCATCGCTTATATACCAAGAGGTACGTTCTAAACATTATTTATCTTTTAGAATTAAAAAAATATATATTTGGACCGAAAAAACGGTCTGATGTGTGAGGGAGGATGGGGAAAACTATTTTCTTTATAAAAAAGTTTTTCTTCTTTTTTGATAAAAATATAATAAATATCTACTTCCATTAGAAATGTACGATGCAAATCCAATAACCGATAGATTTGTAATTTTCCCAGTATTTTAGATGTAAACCTTTAGTTCAATCCCACTTTCTCCGACAATTAGAATAGCCGGGTCTTTTTTTGGGAAAAACTTCAAATGTTGTTGTTGTGGAGGACTATTTAAAGACGCCAAAGGTATATTTGAGTGTCAACTTCAAACCTTTTCAATTTTTAATTATTCAAATTTAAACAATTTTATTTTAATATAATACAAGTTAAATTTCTTTTCCTGATATTCAAAATCTTTGCACTTTTTTCAAAAACTGTAGTCAATCGATAATTGTTTCATTGAGAACGGTTTTAATGAAAACCGTTCAATTTTTTTATTTCGAACGTCTTCAATTTAAAATTACTATCTAATGTGCCAGATATTTTCAAAACTCCTAATATTTAAAAATTTGTTAAGTAATTAATTATTTTATTGTTTATATTTTTAACGTGAGCAAATAAAAATCGAGGAATGTGAAGTTGGGATACGAGCGCATGTATTTCCTCATGTTTATGTTATGAACTGTAGATCCTGGTGTCTCGAAATTTGTTCAAAGTTTAACATGTTTGTAAAAAATGTTGCAGGTGGTCTACGTGTCCCAGACTTAATTAATCAACCAATAGGTACTTTTTAAACATTATTTATCTCTTAGAATTAAATATATATAGCCAACTAAAAAAGCGGTCTGGAAACTATTTTTTTTAAAACAAAATGATATCCTTGTTCGATATAAACAAATCAAATACTGCCATTAGAAATCTCCGATGCAAATCTGGTAACAGATATATTTGTAATTTTCCCAATAATTTTGTTGTAATCCTCTTGTATAATCCCGCTAGCTCCCAAAAATTTTAATATCTTGGTCTTATTTGACAAAACCTTTAAATTTAGTTGTTTTGGAGGATTGTTTAGATGCCGATGTTCTTTTTGATTGTCAATTTTTAAAATCTTGAATTTTTAATTATTTTATTTTAAATAATTTCGTTTTCATATAATACAAGTGAAATTTGGTTTTCTGTCACTCAATATGTTTCTCCTTTTTCAAAGACTTTACTCAATCTAAAATTGTTTAATTTAGAACTGCTTTTATAAAAAATCGTTTAATTTTTTTTTTATTTAAAGCGTTTTAATTTTAAATTACTAACTACTGTTCCACATATTTGCGAAACTTTTATTATTTTTTACATATTTTTACATAATTTCCTTACAAATATCTCTTGAAAGCTAACATCCGTCCACACATTATCTCTAAGCCGCTCCATTTTATGACCTTGCCTTCCTAGCTTCACCTCGCCTCGCACGCATGTCGCTACTTTCTCGCTTTGCCTCCAATTGCTAGCCCCTGCCTCCGCCGCTGATCCCTAATCCTTATTTACTATTTGCAAAATGTACAATTTTCTTAAATATACTTCCTCCCCTATATACAATCTTTCCTTCTCCATTCACCTTCCTTCTTTCTTCCTTCCTTTTCTGCAACAACACCTTAATGCTTATCACTTTTCCTTTCCACCTCTTCACGCTCCTCTAATCAGCAATCCACTTTTGCGTCCCCCTTTTCTCATAATTCACACATCATCTTCTCTCCAGAAAGCCAGAATCTATTATAACCGTCCATGCACCTCCATCTCATTCTCGCTATCAGTTCCTGACTTTCTTGCTCTTCTTTCTCACACAAATATTGCGCTCTTTCCCTTGGCACAATCCACACATAGTTCCCGTTAAACCTTGACTCTCTTATTTTCTCCTCCTCTGCTTCCTTCTCTCTCCATGCTGTTTCTTTTCACCAACTCTTATAACCTCATTCCTTTCGCATGCATCCTTATCACTTCATCTGTCTGCAATCCATTCGTTCTAAAATACCTTTCTATTTTGACCTTTATCCTCTGACCCCTACGTCTATTCTTCTTACTCCGTAACCAGCTTACTTCCGCCCTCTTCTGAAAATATCTCCTCAAAGTTACACGCTCGACTTTTCGTTATAATCCCTGAACTCGCCGTAACTGTCTTCCTCCTGACAATAAAGTTCAACGTATTCCTTGCTAACCCCAGTGTCTACTTTACAAACCTCTTCTGTATCCTAATTACCTCATCACTTACCTTCCACCCCCACACCTGTACTCCGTAAAATAAGACACTCATCACTATCGAATGAAACTATTTCAGTCCGCTAAGAGGAAGCCCAGGTACACAAACTCTTTCACCTCCTGTACCGCTTTTTACCTCCACTTCCTTTCCCCAGCCTTATCCCACCCTCCTCCCTTCCTGAACACCATAACCTTCGAATGATTCGCATTTAACTCGTACCTATTTTTGTGCGAGTATGTTCTCAAGCTTTTCATCAACTCCTTTATAGCCTCTTCGTTCTATGCTAGCAGCACTATATCATCAATATATGCGAGTGAGCATATCCTTACTCCTCCTACCCTAACTCCTCTTACCACTCCGACCGCTAGCTTAATTTCTATATCTGCGATTGAAATTGCAAAAGTGGTTGGAATAAGCGGGCAACCTTGCCTCAACCCCCCATTCATCCAGAAGCATTCAGAGATTCTCTCTTCTCCTCTCACCCTATCTTTCGTCTCCTCATATACCTCTCTTTCCATCTCGATCAATCCTTTCTATACTACTCTCGCTTCCATTGTCTCTTACAACATCACCATATTCACTGAAGTAAACGTACCTTTTAGATCTATAAAAAAACGCGTACAATTTGGCACCCCTTCTGGCTAGTTCTCTATAATTTTCTGCCTCTCCCTATCCCCTTGTTTATACAGTTGTACGATCAACCCCTCCCTTCAGCCTCTTGGGAATGGCATGGCCAAATATCTTCCAACAACTTCCTTATCTACTTATCTATTTCCTCAATATTCAACTCCTCTCTATCTACGTCCCTCGTTCTTCTAATCCCCGCATGTCTCTTCCGTTTGATGCCAGAAATGAATCTTTAAAAAAATTCCCTTAATTTGTTACTCCCTATCTTCTCACTTATCCCCACCCTACGTTTCCTAAACCTATTAATTATCTTCCACACGCTTTCCTCTATCTTAACATTTCTTAACTCCTTATCCAGCTGTTTTTCCTTTTCATGCTATTTCTTCTTACACATTACCCTAAACTCCTTCCTCATTTCTACGTGCTCCTCCCTATTCGCAGTTCCTTCCTTCCACTTGCAGTACTTTCTTTTTACCTTTCTCTCCATCATTTTACATTTTCTATCCTACCACGGCTTCACAAGTTCCTTTCTTCTTCTTTCTAACTACCTTCTTTTGCAGACACCCTCTCACTTTCTTTTTCAGATCCTCCGATATCTGTTCCACCGACTTCCTCTTAATGATTACGTTTCCCAACTGCTCCTGGTACTTCTCTATCGCTTCTTTCGTCCATGATACCCTTTCCCCTAACAACCCTTTTTCCCACCCTGCCTACCGTCAACCTCCCCCTTTTTCCACAAAGTTACTGGTTGATGGTCTGATTTTATCCTTCCTTCCACTGCGAATTTCTCTTATCGCACATACGTGTATTCTCCCAGTTTGTCCCCTGTCACGATATTATTCGTGGCAGCCAACCCTCTGTCCTCCAACCAGTCTCTTAGAATCTACCCCTCTTCACTTATAAACTTATTTCTTGATTTTCTTTTGAACTTATCCCCTTCCCGGTACAGGCCCCCTTCCCTTAATTTTCGCATTAAAGTCCTCACCCTAGTACCACCATTCCTTCATATCTCCCTCCTAGTAAGTCTTTTATCCTTTCTTCAACCCTTTCCATCCGATCCTTATTGTACACAGTCAGAAACTTATGTGCAACCCCTCTTATCTTTACTGCACTTATTTGCACGACCTTCCCCTCTCCCTCTCCATAAACTTCTTCCTCTAATCCATCCCTAACTCCTGCTATGATTCTTCTACTTGCCCTTCATTTTTTCTTTCCTCTGACCGCCTCCTGTAGCCTCCACCTATACCACCTTGGCCACTTTGGCTCTACACTATCCCATTCCTTTCCCTCTACCTACGTCTCTATCAATCCCATCACATTAAGTTCCTGGATATACTTCCAGAATTCCTTATCTCCATTCTTCACCCCTGCTACGTTCTATTACAGCACCTCTAACACTCTTGCCCTGCTTATTCCCACCTCCCAAATTCCCACGAAGCAAATTCCCCTGCACTTCCTTCAAACCCCCCTTCTCCTTGTCCCATACCCACATATTCTCCTCTATTTTTACTTTCCGATACTCTACTTTAGCCGCTCTCCCTTCACTCCTCTCCTTTCCAGCCCTGTCTCTTAGCATTCTCCCAGCCCTCTAATTCCACACATACGAGCGCATCCTGGTGTCTAAAATTTGTTTAAAATATAACATGTTTTTAAAAAATGTTGCAGCTCAACCACCTGTTTCACTCGTAAACTATATAGCAACAGGTACTTTAAATTATTTATTTCTTAGAATTAAATATATATAAATAAATAAATATATACAAGGCAAGCGGAAAAAGCGTCTGATGTGAGAGGAAGCACTCGAAAATATATTTTATTAAAAAAAAAAAGTTTTCTTCTGGTTCGATAAAAACAAAACAAATGCTGCCATTAGTGATCACTGAGATAAATCTAATAACAAATTTCCTTGCAATTTTATTAATTATTTTATTTTTATTTATTTTTTTTTTGGTCTTATTTGGGAAAAACGTTAAATTAGTTGTTGTGGGGGGTTATTTAGACGCCGAAGTGATTTTTTATTGGCAATGCTAAACATTTTCAACTTTTAATAATTTAATTTTTAATAATTTTGTTTTAATTAAATTTCGTTTCCTGTCACTTAAAATATTTATCCTTTTTTCAAAAACTTTACTCAATCTGAAATAGTTTTATTTCAAGCGTTTTCAAAATTTAAAATTATTAACTACTGTGCCAAAATTTTTTAAACCTTTCAATATTTAAAACTTTGTTGAATAATTAACTATGATATTTTTTATATTTTTAACGCGAGTAAATAAAAATCGAGGAATATGACGGCAGGATACGAGCGCATGCATTTCCTCTGTTAATGTTATGAACTATAGAACCTGGTGTCTAAAATTTGTTTAAAATTTAACATGTTTTTAAAAAATGTTGCAGCTCAACCACGTTACGAAGCCGCAGGCTATTTACCAACAGGTACTTTCTAAATATTATTTACCTCTTAGAATGAAATATATAAATAAATAAATATATACAAGGCGAACGGAAAAAGCGTCAGATGTGAGAGGCAGCACTGGAAAATCGGTTTTTATTTAAAAAACAAAATTTTCTTCTGGTTCGATAAAAACAAAACAAAAACTGCCATCAGTAATCCCTGAGATAAATCTGATAAAACATTTCTTTGCAATTTAAAAGAAAAAAAAATTTCTTGGTCTTCTTTGGGAAAAACATTAAATGTAGTTGTTGTGGGAGATTATTTAGACGCCGAAGTCATTTTTATTGTCAATTTTAAACATTTTCAACTTTTAATTATTTAATTTTTATTAATTTTGTTTTGATATAATACAAGTTAAATTTCTTGTCCTGTCACTGAAAAGGTTTTTCCTCTTTTCAAAGACTTTACTCAATCTGACAATGTCTTATTTGGGACTTTTTTTTATTGAAAATCGTTCAGACAATTTTTTTCCAGCGTTTCCAAAATTGAACATTACTAACTACCGTGCCAGATATTTTCAAAATTCTTATTATTTAAAAATTTATGAAGTAATTAATTATGATATTGAATATATTTTTAACGCGAGTAAATAAAAATGGAGGACTGTGAAGGCAGGATACGAGCGCATGTTTATGTTATGTACTGTAGATCCTGGTGTTTCAAAATTTGTTTAAAATTTAACATGTTTTTAAAAAATGTTTCAGCTCAACCACGTTACGAAGCCGTAGGCTATTTACCAAGAGGTACTTTCTAAATATTATCTATCTTTAAAAAATAAATATATAAATAAATAAATATATACAAGGCGGACGGAAAAAGCGTTCTGATGTGAGAGAAAGCACTGGGAAAACTATTTTATTTAAAAAACAAATTTTATTTAAAAAAAAAATTTATTTTAAAAACAAAGTTTTCTCCTGGTTCGATAAAAACAAAACAAAAACTGCAATTTGTAATCCCTGATATGAATTTAAAAAAAGATTTATTTAAAATTTTACTGAGAGTCATGTTGCAATCCTTTAATTCAATACCGTCTGTACCGAAAATTAGAATTTTTTTGTCTTCTTTGGGGAAAATGTAAAATGTAGTTGATGTAAAGAATTATTTAGACGCCGAAGTTATTTTTTATTGACAATTTTAAACATTTTCGATTCTTAATTATTTATTTTTAAATAATTTCATTGTATTATGATGCAAGGTTAATTTTGTTTCCTGTCACTCAGAATATTTGTCTTTTTTTTTCAAAGACTTTACTCAATCTAAAATTGTTTTATTTGGGACTTTTTTTCTTGAAAATCGTTTACAATTTTTTTTATCGTTCTCAAGATTAAAAATTACTAACTACTGTGCCAGATATTTTCAAAACTTTTATTATTTTAAAATTTAACATGTTTGTAAAAAATGTTGCAGTTCAACCACGTTACCAAGCCGTAGGCTATATACCAAGAGGTACTTTCTAAATATTATTTATCTCTTAGAATTAAATCTATATATAAATAAATATATACAAGGCGAGCGAAAAAAACGGTCTGATGTTTTTGATAATAAATTTGGAAAATGTTTAGTTTTTGAATATTCAATTTTAAACAATGTTACTTAAAAATGACACGCGTTACATTTCTTTTTCTAATTCGAAATATTTTTTTTTCAAAACTTTACTTAATTTGAAATTGTTTTATTTGGAAGTAATTACCTGCGCTGCCAAACATTTGAAAAACTCTTAATATTTAAAAATTTGTTAAGTAATAATTTTTATATTGTTAATATTTTTAACATGAGAAATTAAAAATCCGGGTACGTCAAGTTAGGATACAAGCGCATGCATTTAGTCCGATTCATATTATGAAGTACACATCATTGTGTCAGAAAAATTGTTCAAAAGTTAATATATTTGTAAAATTTTGTTTCAGGTGGTCAAGTCTTAGCTCCTGGTCTCGGAGGTACTTTCTAAATATTATTTATTTCTTATAATTTAAAAAATGCATATTTCATTTTCATGGATCATTTCAAACTGAGTTAATTTTCTTATTGTTGTGGAGGGGACGGAGTCATATGCATTTTATGTCATAATTTATATTATTTATCTTTAAAATTTATCAAAAATTAAAAAATTAAATCATTTTGGTGGAAAATACGTATGTTTAATTGTCTTTTATAAAAGATTTAATTATTATATTTATTTTTAAAGGTGAATGGAGTCAACAAGGATATGTACTGGCCTAATGCGAAAACCTTTCAATATCTTCCTGTACGAGAGCAATGAGATTTGTTAAGGAAGCAGATGGAGTCCATGTCAAGTGATTAAAAAAATTTTCTTCATGGAATGTGATTTCACTGTAGCTCGGCGTATACAGTTTTACATTAGTGAAGAAAAAATCACTTAGGTCATTTTTTTCAAAATTCGAGAAACTGGCGGATATATGGGAGTTTGAAAATTGTTGTAACCTTTTTTCCATATTTCATATCTTCGGTTCTAAATAACCTATTTGTCTTTTTATGTTCTAAAATTTTTCTTCTTGACATGTACTTTTAAATAATAAAAAATTTTGCGTCGAAAAAAACAATTTTCACATTCTTTAAAAAACTTTTTTAAACATCTTTTTGAAAATTAAGGTTCTACATGACGAAGCGACTTTTATTATGCCAGACCTCACCACGTACATTTCTAATCGCCTTTGTTTATATATTCACAACAAGCGTGCTTGAAATTTTTTTCTCTTTATTGGAATGATTTTAAATAGTTCTTTTTTTAAGTTATATATATATATATTAGTTAGTTAAAAGTATTTATTCGAAATCGCTTTTGTTACTATAGAAAATAAATTTTTCGGGTAAACATATTTTTAGTTTTATTTTAAATAGTTTATTGAATTTTTTATCACTGTGTGTGTGTGTGCGTGTGACCCCCTGCGTCAGAAAAAATGATTTTTATGAAGGTGTCTGTCAGTCATTCTATCTGTAGTATGTATTCTGTAGGCACGATAACTTTCGAAATATTGATCAGATTGAATTCTGCTTTGGCACACATTTTTAGAACCTAACAAGAAAGAACAAATTCGTAAACCAGCTATTTTGGATAAAAATTCAAAAGGTGGGCGCATTTGCAAAATATTTGAGACTATTATTTTTTAAGATTTAAAAATTCTGTGTACGGTTATTTATAAAACTCTGAAACTCTAAAAATTTATCCTCATGACTTTTTTTGGTAGAATGAAAATTATCAGAGTTGTAGCATTTTCAAAAGCCAAAAAAATAAACCAAAGTGTACATTTCGGGCCAAACAGCGCATGATATGAAAAAAAATTAAAAGAAAAAAAACTTTTATTCTTCAAATCCCGACAAGATTATCATGTCAAATTTTTGAATATTGTCAAAAAGTTAAAAATTCAAATTTTGATCATACCAAAAAGCAATGTCCTGAAATTTTTTAAAATAATCTTTTAAAATTAAGTTTTTTAAATAAAAAATGATTTTAATTATTTAAAGAAACCTAAAAGATTTTTTTTTCTATTTTCGTGAAACCTTACAAAATTCTTTTAAAATCTTAATAAGTTTTAATTATTTTTGAATCTTTTTAAAATTTCAGAAATATCTTAAAGTAAGAAAGTATATTTTTCAAAGCAGCATACACTTTAAAAAATATTGTATTATAATATAATTACAAAACATTGATTCAAAATCTTTTACGTACTTTTTAAAAATTTAGGAAATAATAAAAAATAAGTTGTTCAAAATAATTCCCCATCATGAATAATCAAAAATGTTTCGTAATGTTTTTTTTAATTTTCTCTTAGAATTAATTTTAAAACAATTATTTAAGTTATTCCATGGAAGATTCTTACATTCTCTTGACAACCTGAAAGATTCAGTTTACCCAAAAACTCCTTCTAATAGCCAGATTAGCCAGTTAGCCACCTGAAATGAATTGTGAGGTCGGGGGAGGTCGGGTTCATTCTCGTATATTTTCGGCGATCGAAGTGTTTAATAACCCTAATAACATATATAGGAACAACGATTATAACACCAATCCAATTTGGCTTTCCGTCCCACCCGTTTTTTAAAAATAAGACTTGATTAGTCGATCAGGTTCGACTTGTCTCCATGGTGGGTGCTCTGGCCAATTACAGACACCGTAGAGAGTATACATAAGAACAGCGTAACCTGATACCCCAGTGTCAGCTCAGCCCTCAAGAAGTGAACTGCAATGTTTGACGAAACGTCTGCAAATTTCATATTTTTGGACGCAATTGAAACCCGAAGTATTTTCTTAATCATAATGAATCACGGTGAAAGTAATAAATATATTATTAATAAAAATGTTCACAATTAATTAATGTCCTTTATCCAACTCAGAATCAAATTATGTAGGAAACTTTCGACCCCTCTAATTGAATGAAAATGTTGTCCACAATGGTAAATTTGCAAGAATATTAAACAAAATTTTGACTAAAATTTAAAAAATAAACAATTATACAATATCAGCCAATATGTCATAAGAGATGTGAATATATATTCTCGTCCAGACCACAAAAGAAATTAACACATGGTAATTTGTTTTGCATCAGCACATATTAATTTTATATTATTTACATCCTTGTTTTAATGTTAGGAAAAATTTAGTTTAATAATAAAAAAAGAGTAAAACATATTTTCATTTTCAACTTTGACTTAAGAATTGAGATAATTAAGGTAGGTTACAATTTTATTATTAAATCAAATCAAAATTTTAAAGTTTAAAAAATTCTCTTTTCGTATTCAGAAAAAAAAGTAAAAATGAAAATCTCCCTCTTATATAATGAATAAATGGATAACCCCAATATTTTTCAAGCTTCTCCTTCTATATTACGGAAAAACCTTATTTTCAGAAAATCGGAAAACCAACAAAAATGTCAATTCATGGGTTCTGTTACAATTAAGAAATGATATTGGTAGGTCACGGTAGATCATATATTTATATAAATTTTTGGGGTAATTATTAGAACCTTCAGCACATAATGGTGGCGCTCATCAGCGAATTTTAGTAAAATTATTCTTTGTTTAATATCTCAGTTGTGAATTTACAAAAATTCTTTATTTCTAAATTTTTATTTAGTTATATTTTATTAATATCTATTATTGAAGCTTGCAATATTTTTAAAGAAGTTTTCTTTTAACTAAAT
>JAAAKG020138706.1:0-12565 GCA_010014905.2 Druon quercuslanigerum
TGTGATTTCGTCGTTAAGAATATTGACTTTGAATTTCATTAAATTTTTGATGTAAATATTATATGGATTTCTATATTCAAATTGTATTTTAGGTACAAAATTGATAATGTGTGGAGGCAAGATTCTTTTTTTCCTGCATCTAAGTAGAAATCTAAGTTGATTTTTTAAGTTTTCTAAGTTCATACTTATCTTGCTCTAATCTTTAAGGAACTCCACTGATCTAGTATCGTTGTATTTCTCTCTAATTTTTGGAAGAATCCATCTTCAAATGTGTTTCTTGTTGATGTCATCATTCGGGAAGTCTAAGATATTTGAAATATTTTCAGATGTTTTAACAAATTCAAATAAATGTTTAAGAATTTAAAATTTTTGAAGAAATTTCAAAGAATTGAAAGATTCTAGGTGATTTGAACAGATTCCAAGGGATTCTAAATAGTTCGCAAGAAATTTCCTGAAATTTAAAACATTTTAAAAGTTTCAAGTAAATTTGCAAAAGCTTTAAAAAATTTGGAAGAATTTTAAAGATTTTAGAGTTTTTGAAAAGTTTTTAAAGAATTCCTAATATATTCCAAGGGATTTTAAATATTAAAAAAAAATTAATCAAGATTTTCAAGGAATTTCAAGATATTTGAAATATTCAAAGATATTTTAAAAAATTCAAATGAATTGTTAAAGGCTCTAAAAAATATAAAGGGATTTCAAAAGATTCGAGGGAATACTGAATAGATTTTAAGGTATTTTAAGATATTTAAAAAAATTCAAATGAATTTTTAAGAACTTTCTGACATTTGAAAGGTTTTCAAAGAATTTCAAATATTTTGGAATATTTCAAAATATCTCAGGAGGTTTCGAATAGATTTCAAGAGATTATAATATTTAAAAAATTTTAAGTGAATGAAGATATTCAAGGGATTTGAAATACTGTAAAATATTTTAAAAGATTTAAATGGACTTTAAAGATGTTTAAGATTTTTGAAGGGATTTCAAACAATTAGAAAGATTTTAGGGTATTTTAAAAAATTCTGCGAATTTCTGAATACATTTCGAGATATTTTTAATATTTTAAAAAGTTCAAATGGATCTTTAAGAATTTTAAAATTTTGAAGAAATCTCAAAGAATTGAAAGATTCTAGGGAATTTGAAAAGATTCCAAGATATTCTGAAAAGTTTACAAGAAATTTCTAAGGATTTGAAATATTTTAAAATATTTTAAAAGTTTCAAATAAATTTGCAAGAGCTTTTAAAATTTTTTAATTATTTGAGAGATTTTAGAGTATTTTAAAAGTTTTTAAAGAATTCCTAATATACTCTGAGGGATTTAAAATATTAAAAAAAATATGTAATGAATCAAGATTTTCAAGGAATTTCAAGATATTTTAAATATTTAAAGATATTTTTCAAAATTGAAATGAATTTTTATAAGCTTTAAAAAATAGCAAGGTATTTTGTTTTAGATAAAAATTCAAAAGCATTTTGGAGTCAAACTTCGCAAAGTACGGAAAAAGATGAGTCAGCAAAAACTGTGCATTTGAAAAATATTTACCTATTCGTTATTAATCAGTGTTAGCAGTTTTTGTTTTTCTCGAAAAAAACATCATTAACAGTCAAAAAAACATCTGCCCGCTTCTTAAGCACATTAAAAAAATTAATTTTTTAATGGCTCTAATGCTATTTTTTTAAAATAAAAACAGTCTTCTGTTAGCACGATAACTTCCAAAGGTTATAAGGTTCTCCTTTATTTCAAAAATATTAAGTACCAATTATTAATTTCATTTTGTTGTACATTTAACAGTAAATATAATATTTTTACAAGAAATGAGAAATAATCTTCTTCTTTATTCCAATTGCAAGATTTAAATTGGAATCACAACTTTTAAAATAAAAAATTATTACAAACAGGCAATTGTTTGCTAGTTCTATTAAAAATTCAAGTCTCCTTCTATGCCTTGATCCTGTAATATAAAAAATTTTATTTAAAAATTGGCCCTCTTCATATCCTTTAAGGTAAAAAAGAAGAGATTGAAGAACACAAAAAGAAATTAACAGATCATTCAAATGAGTCTTGTTCGATTAAGTGAAACCATTTTATTAAAAATTCCATTTTTTTCATGGAACATTTATTATTTTAGGGAAAGTCTTATTTTTTGTAGTAGAATAGTTCTCTTCTTGATGACTTTTTTAATTTTTTGGCTGAAAACTAATTTATTTGGCCTAAAATTATTGTATTTTACTACTATTTATTTTTGTTGATTGAAAATTCATTTCTTTGATCGAAAATGAGCATTCTCAACGTAAAGTTTAGGTGTTACATGTTTAATCGAAAGATTATATTTTTTGATATGGATTTAATCTGTTTACTAAAAATTTATATATTTGGTTAACTATCAATGATTTTCCTTACAAGAATAATTTGTTTGCTTAAAAATTCTAAATTAGGTCCTGACATTGAAATTTTGTTGGGTTAAGGGGGAATGGAGGCTGCGAAATAACAAGACCATCGTTAAAAACTCTTTTACTTTGTGTACTTTATTTTTGTTATTCTACGGATTTTTAGCTTTTAAACTCAATACAAAAAATGGACCTTTTTTTGCAACATGTTAATTCTCTTTGGTAGAAAATTTATCTGTAATTTAAATTTTAACTATTTTGTTAAAAATCCAGTTGTTTTCTTCAAAATTGGTCTTTTATTTCAGAACATTCATCTCCTGGTTTAAATATCCATCTATTCAATTCAAGATTTTCTTTTATGCACAGATTTATTATTTTAGTTTTCAATTAATTTGTTTGTTTGAACAATTCTGTTAAACTTTGGTATTATTTTTGTTTGAAATAAATTTTTTTTCAACTGAAAACTAAAGTATTTTATTTTTGGTATAAGATTCGTCTTCTTCAGTTCAGAAAGCAACTATTTGTATGAAAAATTCAATATTTTGTTGAAACCTTCTCCTTTGTGGTAGTATATTAACTTTCTTAGTGACTAATTCACATTTTTTTGTAAGAAAATCATTTCGTTGGTAGAAAGTTAATTATTTTTATTGAATATCAGTTTTTTATTTAATATTAGTTTTTTAACTGAAAATTAAACTATTCTTTTTTTTATGGAAAATTATGGATTTTTGTAAAATTTGAGCACCTCCGTTTTTTTAAGTGTTCACGTATTGAGACCCCTGAACACGAAAAACAAGTTTTCACGAATGAGTCTGTTTGTATGTATGCACCTTTGTCTCTCAGTGAGCCCGATAACTTTTGAAAAATTATTCTTTTATATTTGAATTGGCCTTTGAGCATGATCCTAAAATATTATCATAACAACTTTTTAGAATTTTTTCGAAAAACTCAAATTTATAATTTTTTGGGCACCAAAAATAATGAAAATAAACAATTACTTTTTGAGGTCAAACTAAGCAAAATATTTATGATTTTTTGAAAATTCAACTTTTTTTAGAATATTTTTCTTTTTGCTGGAATCTTCAATATTATCCATTACATTTTTTGAAAACCAAACAATTAATTTTTGAAGATGCAGTTACATTTTTAAAAACAACAAAGAATAATATTAAAATTAATAATATCTAAAACACTGCATTCAACTAGTAAAATGTTCAATTAAAGAAATGAATTTTCGTCCAAAAACATAAATTTAACAAGTTACAAGTTTAGCTCCAAAATTCTCAATTTAGTTGAAAATTCATTTTTGAATGAAAATTTAATTATTTCACATACTTTTACACGCTACGCTTGCAAAACTATTATTGTCCTACACATTTTTACTGAGGTTCATATTTTTTATGAAATAATATTTTGTTTTTCATCAGCATAGTTTTTGAAATGAAAATATTTTCCATTTTCAAAAATTGTCAGGAGCACTATGAAGATTCAAGTAGGTCGTTAAAAATCCGCCATTTTCGTAGAAAATTTGCAACAAAATGCAGCAGTTTTAGAAAGCTCTCGGTCTCAGTCGACTTCGTGAGATAAAGAAAGTCGAGAAAATCCATTTTGAAGAAGAAACCAACTATAAAAAATAAGCTATTATCATTTAGAAATGTTGTGACTGCAGCCAAAATGGCAATAAAACGAAGTAGTGATGCAAAAGTGGCCATAAAGTTTGCAAATAGAAGTGCACAGTAAGCTGTTAAAAGCGTAGGCTACTGATTCCCATTTTTGCTGGACTCAGTGTACTTGGAGCTCTCACTGTTGAAGCGGCAGGTGTTGCCAAGTCAGTAAATGATGCCAGCGCTGCCAAACAACAACTGGCAGAAGCTTAGCGTCTTTACAATGCAATGGAGACTATTGCTCTAAGAAAAGGTTTACACCTAAAGCCCTACAGAAAAGGATTAGGTCTTCACATTAAACCTTACCGAAAGAGAGACCGTCCACTCACTGATGCCGATTTGTTTAAGTATGCTAAAGCTCTAAAGGTTTAACATTTGCGTGGAGTGTTTATGCGCAATCAACTACTTGTGAAGCGACCTCACCAAGTTGAGTCAGCTATTGTCAATCTTGATGGTAGATACGGTCCTGGTACCAACTCGATATCCCATAGAAAGATTGGTGATAGGGTCCTATACTTTGACAGCTTCGGTAATCTTCGTCTACTATCGGATTTATTGTATTATGTAGGTGTAGGTAGCGTAATAAAGTACAATCATGACATGTATGAAGACTATGACAGTGTTAAATGTATACATCTGTGCTTCAAATTTCTATGTGGACAACTGCATATAAAAAATACATACTGTCTATATAAGAGTGCATGATTATAGCTGAAGAGTCAGTACAGGAATGAACATCATCATGGATTAATCACTCACTCTCACGATAATAGAAAAATCTTTAGTGCAAGATGTAGAGCATGTTCCACCAATATAAATCTCTTATCACAAGAACTATGCCCTTATAATCGTTGAATTTCTTACATTCAATGCGATTCGTAACGTTGATACTGGAAAGAATAAAATCTATGTTGGCGATTGACTGCTGATCATTCCTACTGATAGCTATGAGATTGAAGACATTGAGAGTTATGTACAAAAGACTTCAGCAATTGATGCTACTACAATAATCATAAAACTAAATAATAAAACATTACACAGCGAGATAAAGTGAACGTTCAACCCCACTATTCTATTAGACGTTTGTTGGGATTAACACCGCGTATTCTTGAAGCCAATGAGACTCTTAAAGTCAACGCCCTACGAGATGAGTTTAACATCACTGCAGGAGCTTACATCAACAATCTCAAAGTACACACGATTCATGAATTCTTTCCTATTGCACCACCAGGATATAAAATCTTTGAAGTGTCATCACACGTACTTTACCTTCCAATCGCCGTGAAGAATCACATTCAATCATCTTTATAATGGGTATTGTGTACAATCGCAAAAGAGCCTATAAAAGAACGTCAACATATCAAATGCATGCCAGTTCTCAAACAGCACGAGAAACGCTAACACCTCAGAATGAGCTATTTCTAACACACCTTCGTCTCAAGATCAAATCTCGTGTAAATAGAAACTAAAGTGTCCATTTAGAATATTTATCATTTTCTTTCGTTGCACCAATAAAAATGAAAGAAAAACTGAACATTCAAGCACCACTGGGCTTTCATAAGTCTAGAGCTCACTATGAGATTCATGCACATCAGCCTTATACATTATGAACATTTAAAGACAGCGATGAAATTCGAATTGCTATCCAGTATCACGATTTGTGTATGACTGCATTTAAAACATTAGACTTCATTCAAGCATCGTTGGGTTGCAAACTTCTCTCAGCATTGGATAAACATACACATACATCGATGGGATGCATATTCAAATTCCGCGCGTGATCAGTCACTTTGACTAAAGGTCAAGTTCCTGTACGGCGCATGTGCAATGCAAAGAAATTTCTGTCTGAGACTGAAATATACGTCTGCACGCTGTTTATTGACGACTTATTGCAAAGTATAGACAGTTAGCAATATATACGAGTATTACATATATAGCAATCTAAGGTCGAAGTTTCTAGGAGCTTTGAAAAACCACCCCTTCCCTCTCCTCCCACGCCCTCCCCCTAGCCATTTAATGCAAGGTACAGGCAGTTCTCAATATACGAATATTACATATATGATAGAATTAGGCCGAACTTTCTAGAAGTTTCAAGAAACCTCTCACCACATCCTCTAGCACAATTTGTTCAACAACCTTTCTACGTAGAAGGTAAAATGGGGATCCACCTTACCTTTATATATGCTATAAATAGGGGTAGGGGTATCGAGATAGGCGTGCGCAACAACCCTCCTTTTAAACTAATTTTAGTCTCATAAAATTTAACCCTTCTATGTTTAAGTATAGGGGCCCATGGTTCGGTATCTACATTCGCATGATAGGTTACTACGTTATGTGGTATATCAACTTTGTTTTTATGCAAATGAAACATAATTTTGATGGAGTACATTGTTTCCGCCATTCAAATAATCCTATTCTTTGAATTACATATTGTAAGTATTTTAGACTAGTTTCTGTCCAAGTACGGAGACGCCTGTCTTTGGCTATGTTAGAGAGAATGATTTCTGTGCCATCCAAGCTGATTTATGCTTGGCGAAGTTCGTTGATATTAATTTGCTTGGACAGTTGTAATAATTTTGTCTTTAAGTGACTAGCGTCGTTAACATCAAAATTTACATCGTAAGTTACATTAAACCAAGTTTGTGTATAGTATTCTATATCTGAATTTAATTCCAATATATCGTGGTTGTTGTATAGTTAAAGTTACTACTGATTATTATAGTAGCTAATGTTTTCAATTCATGTTCACATAATATATCTAACTTAAATTGTTTCGTACATAAAAGGTAGGGAGAGTGGTTACATCTAGTGTTTTCCTTATGCTTTAGTATACTGGCTTCGCAGGTGTCGGTGTCGCATAACATAATATTTGGTTGATCTCTTCTACAGATTTTATATTTGTTGGTTTCTTTACAACTTTTTATTGTTTGTAGGTCTGTCGGGATGTACGAGTCTTTATATTTAATCATATAGTCGTGGTTAGGAATTAAGGACATGTGGATGTTGTGGATTTTTAATGAAATTGGAACAAAGTTTTGGAGGGATACTTCAATTTCTTCTAGCACAGATACTTGTATAATATAGGTAAATATTCCTTTGATAATAGATGCTTTTATCTCGCTAATGTCGAGCAAATGTTTATAATTTTTCTCGCCATTATCAATGTGGTATCTTGTCCTATAAGAATATTCAAAATCTTGTATGGTTTGTTTTGAGATTGCTGGAGTTAGGATCTGAGGATGAGGGATGCCGTGTTTACCGACTGCTATGGCGTCTATAGCTGTATTCATGTCGTCGGTTATTTCGAAATCATTATTGCGGCTGTGAACAATTTGGAATTTATATAACTATCTCGTGAATTCCTGTTAACATTGTTGCCTATATTCCAGGCTGAATCTTCTTTCTCTTCAGTGATTCTGGCATTAGTAGGTGATGAGTCTAATATCAATTTGAGGATCTTGGTGTGGTTTGTCATCACTTCGGCTAGTTGTTTATTATCGCTATATATATTGTCGAAATCATTGTTAATTTCAACGTTTTATATATGTCACCGAAGAAGTTTATGAGTCCTCTTTTGGTTCTTTGTCTGCCGAAAAGCTTTTTTAATATACTTTCCTTTTGTAATAAATGATTGAAATGATTTTATAGAAGTTTGATCTCTTGTTGTGGCGTGCACATGTTATTACATGCTGTTTTAATTAAACTGATGGTTTTACTGACAGTAGTCCTTTTGTTTGTAGTTAAAGTCATGTTTATTCCAATTATGAGTTTCCTAGTTTCATGGTACATATGTATCTTTGCAATTTCCTTCATGATTATATTTCCTTAAATTGGTTTTGCAGTAAAATTAGTTGTTCTTGTCGTGATTAGTGCCAGAAGTAGGCTCAGGGTCCTCATCTACAACAAAAGGCATTGTATTATCAAGATGGATTCTGACTAATTTGTCACCGATTTTAATTGCAAGATTATTAATTTGCTTCGTTTGCTGTTGTTTAATAATTTAATCATTTGCCCTTGTTCGTATATTGGGTGTTTTTAAACTATGTTGCTGTCTGTCCTCTTTTTTGTCTTTTCGATCTCAATTTCAATTCTCTGTCTGACATGTTTAATATTCTCGTCGTGTTTCCTTTTCCAGTTTGATATGACTTCTTTCATCGTTAAGTTTGGGGAATTTGGTATTGGGGATGGGAGGTTTGGTTCTCTACCAAAGGTTAACTCATATGGGGAGAATCCAGTAGTTTCATTTACCATGGTCTTTAAAATGAAATTTATATAATTTATATTCTCATCTCATTTGTTGTTGTTTTCGTTACAAGAAGTTTTAAACAAGTTCATTAGAGTGAGGTACATCCGTTCAATGTTTCCATTGGATTGCGGATGAAATGCAGTTGTTTTAATATGCTTTATTTTTAATGAATTTTCAAATTCTTGCATTAATTCCGAAATGAAGTCTGTTCCTTGATCTGTGAAAATAGTCTTGGGAGCGCTAAATATATATATAGTGTTCTATCATGTTTTCGATTAGCGTTGTTGAGTCGGTATTCTTAAGTAGTCTGAGTATTGTATATCTTGTTAGTCCGTCTTGAAGGTTTAGCACATATTTATTTCCTTTCTTGGTTGTAGGTAAAGGACCATAAATGTCTAATGCTATTTTGTCATTTGGTGTCAGCGGGACTTCAGGAATTATACTCTCAGCCTGATTTCGGTTGCGCGTTGTTTTTTGTAATTGGCATATCAGACATTTTTCACATATTTGATAACGACTTTGTCTAGTCCAACCCAATGACCGAACTTTTGGGCTTCATCCAATGTCTTATGTTCTCCGAGATGTCCTTTGTGGACTTCTTCCATTATTGACTTTTGTTCTTCTTCGGTGAGTTCCCTAATATTATTAAAACAGAGATTAAAGTTTTCTTCTGCATACATCGGTGAGAAGTATTCTATCATTGTTTGTATAGTTTCTCTCTCCAAGGGAGTTATTAGCGGGTCGTTTATAGCTATCCGCAAGATCATATATCCTTTGCCTCATAATTCTGTTGATATTTCTATTAATTGTGATAGCCATTCTTTTTCGTTGTATGGACCTAGTTTGTCTTTATTTATTTATTCACAAAGTTTGCCTATTGCGTTTATTTTAACTTTGATTTTGCCTGAGTTTTTTGGATCTTTTTTCCAATCAGTGTATTTTTGGTATATACTTGAGAGTATGTTTTTGGATTTCTTCTAATTCCATGGGAACTTCATTTTCTGGTTCTTCGGTGGTTGTGACAAAGTATCGAATATTTCAATACCAGGTGTTTCTTCTTCTGTTAGTTGTTCATCAGTAATGACTGCATCCTGTATACAATCGTCGAGAATTAATGGAAAAAAACGTGATAAGCAATCAGCAACCTAATTCTCCTTACCTTTGACGTATTCTATTTCATATTTATACTCCTGCATACGTAGTCTCCATCGTAGAAGTCTTAAACTTGGATCTTCTACGTTGTGTAACCATACTAACGCTTTGTGATATGTTTGTATTTTGAAGGTTCTGCCGAGAAGTTATTGGCCTAGCCTTTTCATGGCCAAAACTATCGCCAACAGTTCCTTTTCTGAGGTGGTATAGTTCTCTTTAGCTTTGTTTAATGTACGGGAAATGAAGAGACAGGGGTGACCATTTTGAGAGGGTACAGCGCCCAAGCCATGATTAGAAGCATCAGTGGTAATGGGTATCATGCATGTTTTTTGGACCGGACGTAGAATCGGGGCATCTGACATGTAACCCTATTTCGCTTTTTAGGTTAATTATATATCTACTTGTTGCTTCTTGTTCCTGAAATTTAAACTTTATTTTTCTTTCACTTGAATTCGTGTACTGTGATTGAGTCGAGTATAAAATTTTATTCATAATCTGTCTGAATTTGGAAGAAAAGTTTTGAACTGTTTTCGTTTCGCCTTGTTTGCAGGACTCAAGCCTGCTTTTCAAAGCGAGTATTGACGTGGTTTGCTTGAGATTTTGTCTCAAGGAGCCAAATAAGTCTTCATAAGAATCTATCTGGATGAATCTAATTGCTTTTTTAGCGTTGTACCTATTTTTTGAGCTTTAATTAAACAGAGTAGTAATAAAGGTTGGGTACATTGAGCTTTCGCGTTTTCAATCTGTCTGATGAAATTCTCCACTCCTATATCATTTTGTCCATTTAGTACATCAATGGTTCCTAAGATTTATTTAGCTGGGCTTGGGTCTTCTGGCGGCAGTTGGTCTTAATTCTTTTTTGTTTTTTCTTTTATTATTTCTAAACTTCTTCGTAGTCTCTCTTTGTCCTCATTGTCTTCTGTAAGTAAAGCGTCTGATTCTATGTTTGCAAGTTATCCTACTTTTAATGCTAAATTGTGTATTTCCTGTTGTCTTTGCTCATTTTTTATTATGAGTTCACGTTGGTTATGGGTCGTTTGGTTCACGGCGGTGGTAAGGGATTGTAATTGTTTCAAGATCTGTGTGAATTGGTCAGGTGACTGCGGTCTTTGTTTGTCATGCTGTCATTTTTTGAATCAGTATTAAATATAACTACAGGATTTCCATATACTGCATACTGGCTTTCCAGTTTGAAGCGTTTCCAAGCTTTTATTTGCTTGTATCTTCAACACATACAGAATGCAATCTATCGTGCTCCAATAATAGAGTTGATTCTGCAGTAAGTTTCTTTATTTTGTTGAGGAAGAGAATCACGTTGTGCAAGTACGTTCTCTACCCAAATGTTTAAACTCTGCTCCGCCAAATACTAAACAGTTATTATTAGTATATAACTTGTCACCTTCCTCAGACTGCAAGGGAGACTGATACTTATGAACATTTGCTTACGAGTTGTGACCTATCTTATTTTCTAAATACAATAACTTACAGTGATTACAATCGTACGATAGCTGGCGTAGAATCCGTGGAGTCCTTCGGTCTTCTATTTGGATTAAAGATCGGCTGGCAATCGTGACTGCTAGCTGCTACTGCTTTCCTTGTTGATTTCTCTGCATTAGACGAAATCCGCTTTAGTTTTTTGAGTTTCCCAAAGTAATTATTCTACGCAGTATGAGGCCTACTTGGTTCAACACTAAGTTTCAATAATTACTTGGTAGTCCTCGGTTTTTTTCAGAGGTCCGTAGAA
This sequence comes from Druon quercuslanigerum, assembly GCA_010014905.2. Lineage (NCBI taxonomy): Eukaryota > Metazoa > Arthropoda > Insecta > Hymenoptera > Cynipidae > Druon > Druon quercuslanigerum. The sequence goes on from JAAAKG020138706.1 coordinate 11,195, forward strand.
TTCTCTAGAGTCTATTTTAACTTCTTTTCGTTCCATAGAACAATTATTCCGTAGAATAATCTTGAGGTTCGTTCACTAGATTGTTTTCTTTTGATTTACTTGATCGTTGAAGGACAATCCTGGCAGGATCGCTAAAAATGTTACGCCTAAAAACACACAATGGGATTTAAAAAAAGGATAACGATCAGAGTGACTCTGATCGTCTAATGTATTTAGTTTTTTTATACAAGAGTGGCATACGTGACAGAAGGTAAATCTGCCTCAGTGGTAAGGGGTGTCGGTTTATATATGCTATGGATAGGGTTACGGGTATCGAGATAGGCATGCGTAACATTTACGTTTAAAAAACTTTTTTTCAGAAATTTTTGCCGTGCTGGGACTTTATAAAATTAATAATTAAGCAAATTCCCGTAATTAGATTTTTCAAGTCGAGTTTATCATGTGCAATAGGAATCGCGTGCAAGCTGAGTACGATATTCTTCTACTTCACTTTTGTTAATATTTCAATTTTTTATAACTTAGGAATTTCTGTTTACTTGGATTATTTATAAATCCAGATGAATTAACCATTGTTAAAAAATGTCATCATCATTTTTTAAACATTTACCAGCATTGAAGTTTTTAATTGACTCTATTTAATGACTTTATAAAATGACAACATTTTAAAAAATTATACACAAAATTTATATTTTTGAAAATTCTAAAAGAATTTAGAAGGTTTTTAAGAAATTTAAAACATTTCAAGAGAATGAGATTTTTTACATTCCGAAAAAAGATACAAAAGGCTTTAAAACAATTCTTTTCATGTTGAAAGACTTTTTGGCAACTGAAAAATCTGTTTTGGTTGAAACTTAAACTATATTTTTTAATTCATCAGTCTGGTTTGAAACTTCATACCTTTTGCGAAAACTTTTTTTCGTTTGTTAAAAATAGAAGTTTCCAGTTGAAATTTAAACGGCTTTCGTTTAGAATGCAGCTGTTTCGATAAAAACTAATTTTTTTCGTTTTTGGATACTAAGTCAATTTTGGGCACTATGTACATTTTAGACCCTATATAAATGTTGGGCACTGTATCAATTTTGGACAATCTGTCCCAATTTAGACCGTGTGTCAATTTTGAACCTTATGTGAACTTTGGGCCCTATTCGAGGCATTATTTAACCTTCAAACACTATGTAGATTTCGGGCCATATGTCAATTTTAGAACCTATATAAATTTTGGGCCCTTTCTCTAATTTTGACCTGACGTCCGTCTTAAGCCCAATGCCAAATTCGTGTCTCATAATAATTTTGAGCTCAGTGGTTAGACGCTCGGACTTCACCTCAGAGGTCCGGGGTTCGATCCCTGAGCCGGTACCTCTGGAAATTTTT
>JAAAKG020138707.1:0-12565 GCA_010014905.2 Druon quercuslanigerum
CATATTCTTATTATTGGCAAATAAAGATCTTTTTGATAAGGTAAAGTAATCATTTTTGAGCAATCAATGAATTTATCGTTTATTCTGCATGTTAGTTTACGAATATTCCAAAGTTTCTAAATATTGAAAACTTTTTTTAATATTATTTATGACAAATTTAGAAGAATAGCTTACTATTGATCAAGATTTCGTAGATGATGAAAATATTCTTAGATTTAAATTGAGGTTCTAAAAGTTTTTTTCTTGCTCTAACACAAAGAGAAAAAACAAAATTATTTGGCATTTGAATCAGAAAATTCTTGAACAGAAATTGGAAGAAACTAAACTTTTGATTTAAAATAATCCAGATCTTCTTATATCTAGCTCTGATCAAGTTAATACAACAGTTATTATTGAAAACAATATTTATAACCTTAAAATGATACATATCCTGAATGATAAAAAAACCTAGGTGCTTTTTAAAAACACTACAAAACAAATCCAACGTCATCTTAACACCATGGTTAAAGGAATGGTGGAAAAGTACTATAATTGATAAAAAAACTTCTCAACTTTCTCAGATGTGCTAATGGTTTGTCACCTATGTTTTATGGTTTAATAAAACTACACAAATAGGACTACCAGTCAAAACTATCACTTCTTTTACAAGTTTATCCTTTTATAGTCTATCCCAATACTTGAAAACAATTCTTGACGAAATTCAAAGCACTTCACAATACATCATAAAAGAAAATTGTAAACTTATTAAAAAAATTAAAAATCTAGGTGTATTAGATTACTACGCTGTTGTATCACTTGACATAGCATCGATGTTTTTAAATATTATTTCTAATGTAGTATATGAATCAACTGAAAAAAACCTAAAATAAAATTAAAAATTACACAAAACTAAATTTTCACCAATTTGACGAGGCTATTTGATTTTGCATTGATATTTCTTGTTTTAATATAATTATAAAACTTACAAACAAAAATTTAGAGCACCCATGGGATTACCTATATCCACAATATTACATGAGATAATCATGCAGGATATGGAAGAAGAATTGACTAAAAATCCAATCTATAAAATTTTATTTTGCTTTCGTTGCGTAGACGATACACTAGCATAAAAAAGTTGGAACTTTAAAATTTACACTAGAACAACCTGTTGGTAAAAAAAATTGACACCTGCAAAGTCGTACATCACATCCTGGAAATCGATGGCTTTTGGAACTTTCTTTTCAATTGATATGCTTGCAATACTTGTTAATCGCATTTGTCACATAGTAAAACTTAAACATGTTTTTATCAGCTTAAGTTTACTGAAAAGTTTTTTGTTCGAAGCAGATGTAACTGGAAAAGTTAAAAATATAAGGAAGGAAAATTTAGAGTGATGCGTAAGAAAAATAGGAGAAAGGTCAAGAAGGTTTTTATCAACTAAGACTTGATGAGGAAGAAAAGGGATGTGCAGAGAATGCTAGGTCACAGGGCTAGGAAGCAGAGTTTTGAAGGAAGTGCAGGCAAATTTGTTTCGTGCGAAGTAGGGGGTGGTAGTAATGCAGGGCGAAGGAGTGTTAAAGGTGCTGTACTGGAAAGTAGCAGGGGTGAAGATGAAAGATAAGGATTTCTGGAGGTATATTTAGGAATTTCATGTGGTGGGATTGATAAAAAGACGTGGGTACAGAGAAAGGAATGGGATAATTTAGAGCCAAAGTTGCCAAGGGGGTATAGTTGGAGGCTACTAGAGGCGGCCAGGGTAAAGAGCAAAAGATGTTTGAGTAGGGGAATTATAACAGGGGTTAGGGATGGATTAGAAGAAGAAGTCAATGAAGAGAAAGAGAAACAGGGCGTGCAAATAAGGACAGTTAAGCTAGGAGGGGTAACATACAAGTTTGTGACTGTGTACAATAAGGATGGGATGGAGAGGGTTTAAGAAAGGGTGGAAGACGTACTTGGAGAGAAAGATAAGGGAATAGTAATATGAGGGGGGAGGGCTTTTAAGCGAAAATTGAAGAAGAGGCTGTGACGGGAAAGGGAGAGCTTTGAAAGGAAATAGAAGGATAATTTAATTAATAAATAGGTAGACATTCTAAGAGACTGGATGGAGGCCAGATGATGAGCTGTAGTAAATCGTATTGTAACAGGGGACGAGAAGGGAAAAACACGTATGTGAGTAAGATGGTGGCATCTGTGATATACTTTGTAATGATGAATATGCAAGGGTGGGTTTGTGGATAAAGAAAGAGGGTGGCGGAACTCAAGGTGGGTAAAAATGGTTTTTAGGGGAGAGGGTCTCATGGACGAGAGCTTTAAGGGGGAGTCGGTGGAAGAAATATGAGAGGATCTGAAGGATAAAGTAAAAGAGTGTGTGCAAAAGAAGGTTTTTAGAAAGAAGAAGAAAGAAATGGACGATAATTAATAGCTTTAGAAAACGTAGGGTGGGGATAAGTGAGAACATAGGAAGTGACGAATGGAGAGAATTTTTTAAATATCATTTCAGGAATCAGACACGCGGAAGAGAAATATGGGGATTAGAAGTACAAGGGAAATCGATGGAGAGGATCTGAATGACGAGGAGATAGAGAGGCGCATAAGGAAGTTAAAAAGGTCTTAAGCAGCATGGCTAGACGGTGTAGAGAACGAAGCATGGCTGTTTGGCACACAAAATGTAAGGTAGAGGCTGAAGGGGGTAGTGAGAATAGTATGGTGAGGTGAGGGAATCGCAAGAGGGCGGAGTGAGCGGGTGATCGTACCACTAATACTAATACTAATATAAAATGGGGATAGGCAGAGGCAGAAAAATTATGGAGAAATTACGCTAATGAATACGGCGTAGAAAATATACGCGATGGTGCTGGCAGATAGGCTGCGAAAGAATGTTGAGAGGAAAGGCATAGGGCTGGAGACGCAGGCGGCTTTTCGGGAGGGAAGGAGTACCATTTACAATATTTACGTTTTGCAGCACGTGGTTGATAGATAACTAGTCAAAAAGGGTGTCAAAGTGTACGCGTTTTTTGATATATATAATATATAAAAGATAAAATATACAATAAATAAAAAATAAAAAGTCGTATTGTATTATCTTAGTGCTATATCATTATTGCAAAAATAGTATCTAAAACTTAAATAATATAAGCCAACTTTGCTGCTGAAACAGTTTAAATACATGCGTCGATAGTACCACTACAAATTTTCCAGACAAAACTGTTTCGCCGAACGAACGTCTTATACGAACAGTTTCGGAACAAGCGTCTTTTTCGACTAAAGTCCGAATCATCACCTTCTACAAGCAGATTCGGAACGAACATCTTATTCCACTTAGGCGTCGATAAATTATGCATATTATGAATAGTAATTGAGTTCTCATTTTAGATTATGTTAAATTAAATTAATGGATTAATTGTAAAGTATCCTCGTTTTCAACTGCTATGCTAAAGCATTGATCTATTATTCGGTGTGGGCCTACTGGACAATAATTAATTTCATCTAAAGTCATCTTGCTAACAAGGCCGCTTGCTATGTTTATTTTCACCCGGGGCTTCTCTCCATGCTTACTATACAATCCATTAAGAATGCCGTCAATACCCAATATTGCAACAACGTCACCATTAGGTGTTGTTAATACAATTTGTTGTAGAATCGGCAGGGGCGCATAGGAACCTGATCTTAATTTCAGTACAATTGGTAAATCGGGATGAAAAGTATATTTTCGAAATCCAAGTCGACGGTCCTTATTGACATTATGAATAAGCCGAATAAGTCCAAGTTGTCCAAGTCCATATCCAAGTATCCGGAAATCACGAATTCTGGCAAGAAGAGTCTAGGCAGAAGCAGACGTGGCAAGAGAAGATCTAGCAGATTCATGCCTGGCAGGATCCAGCCTAGCACTGGAAGATCTAGACCTAGCACGTAGACCAGGCTAGGATTCCTTAGGGTACGGAGGTCTGCGTAAAGAAGAATAAAAAGGTTGGGAACGGTCCGGGCGAGGAGTATCACCGGATTGTGAACTCAATTCTGTAAGAGGAAATGGAAGATTTTTGTAATTACACATTCCTATGTTAGGGCATAATGAACCCCTGTTGCGACAATTGTTTAGAACGAGACATTCTAAATTGTATAAAATTTCAATTAGGGTACACAGAGATTGAATTATCAGGATAAGGTCCTAAAAACGAAAGCCCCTCAATAAAATTTTAAATCAAACTTTATCTTTAATGTCATTTGATAAATGCCTAAATTGAGACAAAAAGTATACGAAGATAATATTTTGTCACACTTCGCAGCACAAAATGCATATTGCAATAGAGGAAATATTATGTTTTTCACGGAAATATTGTTGCGTACGTTATTTTTTACGCTTACCTCGAGAACGCATAAAAATATCAAAAATATTTCATACAAAGTTGGATATATTAGACAGTAAAGATTGAAAAGTCAATTTCTAGCTCTAGCCGAAGACGTGAGAATTCGTGTAAACAAACACTAAAGTGATATTCTTCTCATAAGATCTATGTTTAAATTTTCTGTCGTTCTTGTGACAAGCGACACATTGTAGTGTTCTTCGAGATTAGTCAAAACACAACATTTTTGAATTTTCAGCTTACCGGTTTTTTTTATTCCACCTTCAATTTGTTGTCGAGACTAAATTTTTCTAAGTTTGCTACTTAGCTTTTGAAAGTATTGTTTTAAGTTATTTAGGTGCGAAAAAAATTTGTTTTTAAAACTTAATAACAATAAATTAAAATAAAAACTGTGCCGTCCAAATTTTTATTTATAAATGTTTATTATAAATATATGCATTCGAATTTACAAAGATGAATTTGTTAATGAAAAACTCATTTGTTTACAAAGAGCTTGAGATTGTTAATATTTATAAAAAAAAACTCTTAGTCTCACGTTGTTCTACATTATTATTGAAGAGAAATCATGTAGGAAATACGATGTAATTTTTATCACGGACATTGATAAAAAATTGTTTCAAGTTCAGGTCACAAAAAAATTTGATTCAAAGAGTTAGTAACAATCAAATATCAATGCGTATGATAACAAGATTTTAAATTGTTTTTAAAGAAATAAGATTCTTTTAACAAATAAATTTTTTAAATTAGAAATTATCTTTATACAATAAGAATTTTTCAATAAAAATGTTTACAGAATGTGTTGCCTCCTAAACTTCAAAAAATGTGCGAGACTTGCTGATTAAAAATCTATTTCACTAAGTTCACAAAAACTTATTTTTATTTATCTGATATCGGTAGATCTCTTAGGGACCTGCTGTGTTAAACGATGCAAAATATAAAATCTCTGATTTTTCGCTAGGCAACTTCAACAGCTTCTTCCAAAAAGTAAAATTTTAGCCGAAAGAAAAGAATATGGAAACAAAAACATCCTATTTTTTGTTTGAAAAATTAATTATTTTATTGTACTTTTGTGCTAATCATATATTTTTTTGTAAAGTTATTTATTTTTAATTAAAAATTTAACTATTATATTTTTCGTTCCGAATTCATCTTTCTTTTTTAAAAATTCTACTACCTGATTACAAATTTAATTATTTTGTTGAAAATTAAACTTTTTTTTCAGTTTACTCTAGTATTTTGTATTCCAAATTCATCGCTTTTGGTTGAACATTTAATCTATTTATTTAAAAATTAACGTTAAAGGTCAAAATTATGAAAATAGAATAATACCAAAACGTACAAAATTTAAAATTTTAAGTTTGGGATTAAGAAAATTGGATAATTAAAAGTCAGAGGAATTGCAATTGTATTATTTTCAAAAAAAGCGCTAATGAAGCAGGTAAATTTGTATTTACAAAAATTAATTTTAGTTCTGTTACTTCAGTTTGCATGTCAGCTTTGGGCTTGAATTTATTAAAAAGTAACAATAAAATTTTCTACAAGTACATAAATAATTATTTTGTTACCATCTGTGCTCGTGCACAGATGGTGTCAATGGTAACATCAGTTCTCGTCTAAATGTGATGCCCGTGCACATATGGAACACGCAAAAATGGACACGTAGTCATTTAGAAGTGCGCAGTTATCTGGAATAAAATAAGATTAACTTCGCAGTCGTTTTCGACAGACTACGGATTTAATAAGATGAATTGTTATTTGCAGGAAGTCAAAAAATATTGTTAAACTGTATATTATATTATTGTAGTTACCTATATAATTAATCACCAAGTACAAGATCAAAGTATAAACATTCCTCATCTTTTCCAATAAACGAATAAGCTTTAGTTAAGTTTAAATAATGGATATTCCGTTTCTTAGTCAGATTAAGAACAGCTCCTTTGATATTTTTTATTAACCTTCATCTTATCTTTCTAAGATTATACTTGGTATTTAGAGACTTTGCTTGTGTCTCATGAGTCAGTTTTAAATAAAATAAATTATTTGCGAATTTCGTTAAAACTGGTGTCACAATTTACCTAAAAATTAAAATATACGTAATATTGCAGCTTGGTAATCCTGAAGTAAATAAAAGTAGAGAAACACGCACACGGCTAATAGCAACAAAAAAAAAACAGCATTCATATTCAGCCACAGATGATGAGATTCTTGTACGTTTGCAGGCGCAAATAAATATTTAACAATAACAGTGAAATGGGTTCGAGAAATTATGCTATCAGTTCTGATGGTGAAGATAATATATTCATGCCTGAAAACTTATGTAAAGCTTACGTCTTATCTAACTTAATATAAAAAATATCTGTGAAACTTCTTTCGCCTATTCAGATAATACTAAGCACCAACCCCATCATATGTTCCTCCCAAAACGTCAATTCAACTAATTTTTATAATCGACCTTCGCACTGTAACATCATGACTATTCTTTAATCAAGATCGACTTTGTGTTTATCAATATTTTCCATTTATTTACTGCATTTGACTGACATTAATCATGGATCTTACATATGAGTCAAACCGCGTCAAACGTCTTAAATACGTATTTTAGTTGATTGCTTTTTTATTTGCGGCATTTTTTATTCAAAATTTATTAAACAATTTTTGTAAGCTCTACTATGAGTAGAGAAAATTATAGTTTTCTAATAAGGCGCTGCGCCATTCCATGCCAAACAGTAATACTGATGAGTATTTTTCATAGTGATTGCCTGATCAAAATGCGTTTTCACTTTTTCCGTATGAGTGTCGTGTTTATCTTGAGAGCAAAAGTGAAATAACCATGTACGACAAGGTTTCTTTATCGTTAAGTAAAGTGCGAAATCGTTACAATTAATGTTCTGTACGCTGCATTATTATTTACTTAAAATCCCCACACTGAATGCAAACATGCACAACGAGGTCTCCACATAAACTTGGAGTACAAAGTCATTACAATCATGCATATAATAATATGAATTATTATTCATAAGAAAATGAAATTCCCAAAAAACATGCGTCTATATATCCGAATTATAACGAATTTGGATTGTTTAGTGAACGAACGTTTGCAATTCACGTAGGAGAATCCATTGTGAGTTGAAAGAGACCTGGTACCGGTGTGTCGCAATTTTTAACATTAATTTCTAAACTTTTAAAAATATAACATACACTTTTTATATTTGACTATAAATTGAGCTTTAATTGACACCTGTGATTTTACATTAACTTTGCAAATGTAATGGCCAAAGTTTGAAATAAATTTATACTTATTTGCCGCATCATATACGGTTTGCAATATTCTTAATGCTTATTTATTGGTCTCTTCGTTGCTAAGGGTACTTTGTACGGGCTTGAAAAATTGTATTTTAATAAAAAAGTTATTATTTGAAACAATATATTAGTGTTTTCTGTAGATTTTATATCGAAATTTTATTGTAAGTGACTAAATTGTATTACAACACTTGTCCTGAATCTAGGAAAATATATGCGTTTTATTTAGCACTTTCAGTTCTTGTCCCATAATTTTTTTATTTAGAATATCTGGTTTTAAAGGAAAATCAACACGTACACAAATAGTCTGCCCTTCTAACTGTGCACAGATGGTAAACTTTCGACTGTGCACAGTCGCCTCGGACCGATCGCATATGTATCCCCCCCCCCCCGCATTTTTGCACTTGCGCTGATAATACACTTTCGACTATGTACAAAGAAAGTGAAGCTGGGTACAGATTTATGAGTGTGTAAGTGAACATGTGGTACTTTCCGAACTGTGCATCATGACGTTTAGCCATGCATAGATAGTACCCTCTAAACTATACATGTACACAGATAGTAAAATCACAAATGAGCACGATGAAACTTAGACATGGGCAAGTGGTACCCTTCCATATGTGCACTTGCACACACGGCACCCTTCCAACTGTGCATGATGATAATAGTGCAGATATATTAATCTCTCATGTTAATGCTACGTAATTTAGACGGGTACAAATGATACCTGGGGGTACAAATGAAACAAATGGAGCATTTCAAAAAAAGTTCATTAGTTGATTACAATTCTTTAAAAAAATTATTGATTCTTAATGGATTACATGTATAATTTCTTATAAAATAACTAATTACATATTAGCTTTCATGAAATTTTGTCTTTTTTTAGTACATTGAAGTTCAAACTTGAAACGGGAACTGAACAGCAGAACATAAAATCAAGTTATTTTTATTAGAAGCTCATTTTTTAATTTGAAAAATTGTCTGAAGATTGTACAATCTATTTTGTTTAAAATAATTAGCTGCAACTTATTTTTTTCATTTAGATTGATCATTGTACAAATCTCTATTTCGATGAATAAAATCTGGATACGAACTATGATTTCGCGAATTTTCGTAATCAAAATCTGGTCGATTTTGACTATTCGAAGAATTATTTCTCTGATTAACGCTGTTGTTTAGATTAAAACATACTTGATTTTAAAAATTCTGCCTTGGATAATAATTATTATATGCCCGTCCTGAATAATAACTGTTTCCAAATCCATAATAACCTTTTCTTATGCATTGATCATTATTTCAATCACTAGTTGCATTATTTGTTTCAAAGCTGGAATTTCTAAAACATTATTCTCATATTTTGACAGCCTTGTTTCATTTTGATAAGAGTTTATTCTGTTTATATCGATTATATTTACCAAAATCATTTTGCAGATAACCGCTGTTTTACGTGGATCATAACTTCCCATACAATTTATTGAGCCTGTCTGGTAAAAAGTTTCTAATAGTTCAGTAGATTTGTCGAAAGCTTTAATGTCCCGAATTAAATATACATTACGAATTTTTCCTGATATCTCGAGACGATTTCACAGTTTGATGGAGAGGGTATGAAATCCTTAGCGTTATTTATTATTTTAATTGCCTATGTCGAATTTTATAGTCTTTCCTAAAAATAATCTTAGTGAAGATCAGTAGTAATTTTAAAACGAATATTATCATTTCAGATTGTTAAAATTAATTTTGTTCTGAATGTAAATTCATTTTCGCTTTGAGTAGCTACAATTCTTCTGTGCAGGAATGTATCACAAAATTAAAATCGTTTCTTCTAACGTACCAGATAATTTTTAATCCATTGGATTTTAATTTTTGCACTACCTAATTTACCTAATTTACCTAAGACACCTAATGTACAATCTAATCTATCTCGAGTACTCACTCCTGAAAGCCCAAGTTTAGAAAGCACAGGAGAAGTACATCAATGAACAGCTTCTCGACAAGAAAATGTACGGCATCTTTCACCTAAATCTGAAGGATCAGTCGACGTCATATAAGCTAATGCTTAAGATTACCAGATTAAGGAGAGGCATGGAGCGGTTCATTTTGGCATGTTAAGATGATGTCATTTCCTTTTTAGCATACCGTCGCTACATTTTGTGCAAATACATTCCCTATGAGTACTGCAGAACTTGTTATATACATCCCGAGCATCTAGGGCACATGCTATCTAGTTGTCTATCTCTTAAGAAAATCAAGTCAGTTGTCCAGAATCAGAAGGGCCGCATACACTGGCACACAAGAACGCCGTCTATCAGTGTGTGACCGCGTCAATAATGGGTTGTCACCAGTTTACAATAGAAAGTTACGTTTCTACTGACTGATTTACCAGCATAGCCATTGCAAGGCAACCCCCGGAACTCCTCTTATATTGTGGTTCTTGTGTATTTTAAATTGTCGACAATATTTTCCGTTGCGCACTCGTGGTCTGGCATAGTTCTCCTTGACTTCAAGGAACTAACAATGTTTGTTATGGAGTTTTCCGCATTAAATGACAAGAACATCATAACCATGGAGAATGAAAAATATATAAAAGTATTGGGACCTTACAAGGCAGTTGCGGGAGTTATACCTGGAATATTCTGTTAAGTTAATCGTATTTATCATCGACGTACTTTCAGATGCCAAGCTTCCACTGATTAATACCCTAAAAATCATATCTGTGGATCATTTTATTGTGTGTGCCCAAGGCTCTAACCACCTATCTTACGGTCCTGAGACGTGGTTATGGCTCTTTCTTAGCTCCGCCTATTCATATTAAGAATAGTGATGAATATTGAATAAAATAATGTTTTGCAAGCAATAATGTTAAATTATTTAAAGAAATTGAAAATATCTATTGTGTATTATAACTCATATATGGTATATTTCTAGAATTTAAAAATATAATTTTGCTTGAAAAAACATTTCATTTATTTTTGATGTGTGAACATCTTGTACTTCGATTTTAGGAGTCGCTCCACGGTCGAGTGAAACAGTGGTTTGAAATTAAAACGCAAGAGTCTGACACACGCGTTATGGCATAAGTCAGAGATCGAACGCTTGCTTCTCTTCATCCCCTTTAGTTATTCGTTTAACTTCGTACAGTATTCTTCTGGATAATAATATGTTTTCCGCATTATAAAATGTAAGAGAAAACAAATTTGTATACTCATACATGTACGTGAGTAATTATTAGTTTTACATAAGATTTGAATTTTATTTAACGATAACTGAAGTTGTTTATACATAAATTTGTCTAGTCGTATTGCGGTCCTGGTCGTTAACAAATAATGAGTTTCGTGTCGCTCTATACATTTCGGTTAATTTCTTTGGATTTATGTTATTGTATGACATTGTAACTTCCTTATGGTTTGTTTTTAGTGCTGAGGATTCTGTTCTAATGTAGTTCTGAGCGGTTTTTAGCCAGAAAAGTTTAAAATTTTTGTGTCTCAGTTCAACTGTTGTACACATTGGAATTCTAATATGCTGGCCTATTTTGTGCGTTACGAGTTGATCATGAAAAGGGTCGCTGACACAGTTGCTTGTGGAAAGTGTGGTGCTTTGGCACATCTGAGTTGTCTGACGCTGCAGAGTAAAGATCTCTCGAGAATTATAGAAAAGTAGATGGTTTGGTATTATTCAAGCTGCTCAATGAACATCGTAGTGGAAAACTCTCTAAATAATCAACATGTTTGAAAGCCGTCTAACACTCATTCAACAGCTTATGATTTTTGAAGTTCCTAGGGTGCGGTATTAGTGACGCTGGTGTCTGGAATTGAGGTAACTATTGTCGATGCGTTCACGAAAGATCATAAGGCAGATCTAGCGCAGATCAAAGCTTTGTTTGAAGCATTTAAGGATGATCAGACTATCTTCAATAAATCTCTCGACGCTTCTATTAAGCGCATGAAGCATTACATCATTAACAACGACAAGCGCATTTCTGTACTAGAAGAAACAACTGCATCAAATGTGTCTGACGTCAAAATAATTCTTGCATCATTAAAGAATTTTCAGAAGAGACAAATGACTCTTGAATCTCAAGCTGAAGTCTTAACCCTGAAATGCAGTAATATTTTGCAAGCCGCTCTCTGCAAGAGGTTAAAGCGTTTATTTACGTCTTTAAATCTTTTGAGCGTGTACTTTTCTGGGTTATTTATAAACCGCCTAGTACTGGTTTTGGTAACGAATTCGAGGCGGAGCTTCTAATTGCTCGCTTCATTATAGCAATGTAATACTTACAGGGGATTTTAATACGAACTGAATTATTCACTCCAACCAATTAAATTACCTTATGTCTTTGGTCAATTCAATTGGTTTATCTATAGTTCCACATGGATTACCACACCACTAGGGAATGTCTAGAACACAAATTTGCTTTATCGCTGAAGATGATCTAACTAAAGTACAAAATTACGCTCAGCTTCCAGTTTCCTTCCTGTCCAGCCATATTCTTATTAAAATACATTACACTTTTAATTTAAGTACAAATCTTTCTCCATGTTTACAAAACTATAGAAACCTCAGTAAAGTTGATGAGGATAGTATGTTTGCTCTACTTTCTGAAGATGATTGGAGAAGTGCATTTTTTGATAGAAATTTGAATTCAAAAGTAGAAAAAGTAAATTATATATTAATTTCAACATGCGAAGTAGTAGCCGCGGTACATGATTTTCAGACGAGGAAAAAAACTCTTTTGTGGATATCGTAAGAGATTAAAAATTTCAGAAAGGAGAGAGACAGCAAGTATTCTCAAGCTAGGAGCCTTTAATCAGAACTAGTCTAGTCTAGTTTTCACAAATCATTTAGAACTTTTTAAGGTTTTTCCTTACAATTTAGAATATTGTATAAGATTTTTTATACATAACTCATAACTTCTTGAATATTAA
>JAAAKG020138708.1:0-12565 GCA_010014905.2 Druon quercuslanigerum
ATTATAATACCGAAATTGAAAATTACGGAATAATAAACTTCCCAAAAGAAGCTCCCGAATTATAAACTTTCCGAACTGGAAAATTCCCACATAATAAAATTCCCGACAGTTTATAATATTCCCAAATTGTAAAATTTCCTAATAATAAAATGTCCGACATTTTAAAATATTCCCAAATTGGTAAATTCCCGAAAGATAAAATTCCCGACCGTGTATAATGTTACTCAATTTGAACATTCTTAAGAGAAAATTTCCTAATTATAAAATATCCGAACTTGAAAATTCCCTAATAATAAAATTTCCGACAGTTTATAATATTCCCAAATTGTAAAATTTCCGAATAATAAAATTTCCGACAGTTTATAATATTCCCAAATTGTAAAATTTCCGAATAATAAGATTATCGCCAGTTTATAATATTTCTGATTTGTAAAATATCCTAATAATAAAATTCCCGACAATTTATAATATTCCCAAATTGTAAAACTTCCGAATAATAAACTTCCCGACAGATTATTATAATAACGAATGTGAAAATTCCGGAATAATAAACTTAGCAAAAGAAGCTCCCGAATTATAAAATTTCCGAAGTAGAAAATCCCCACATGATAAAATTCCCGACAGTTTATAAAATTCCCGAATTGTAAAATTTCCGAATAATAAAATTCCCGATAGTTTATAATATTACCACATTTGAAAATTCCCAAGAGAAAATTGCCAAATTATAAAATTTTCGAACTATGAAATTCCCGCATGATAAAATTTCCGACAGTTTATAATATTCCCAAATTGCAAAATTTCCGAATAATAAAATTCCCGACACTTTATTATATTGCCATATTGGTAAATTCCAGAAAGATAAAATTCCTGACTGTATATAATGTTACCGAATTTTCACATTCTTAAGAGAAAATTGCCAAATTATAAAATATCTGAACTAGAAAATTCTCCATTAATAAAATTTCCGACAGTTTATAATATTCCCGAATTGCAAAATTCCAAATAATAAGATTATCGCCCGTTTATATTCCCGACTTGTAAAATACCCTAATAGTAAAATGCCCGGGAGATTATTATAATACCGAATTTGAAAATTCCTGAATAATAAAATCCCCAAAAGAAGCTCCCGAATTATAAAATTTCCAAACCAGAAGATTCCTGCATAATAAAATTCCCGACAATTTATAATATTCCCAAATTGTAAAATTTTCTAATAATAAAATTTCCGATACTTTATAATATTCCCAAATTGGTAAATTTCCGAAAGATAAAATTCCCCACCGTTTATAATGTTACCGAACTTAAACATTCTTAAGAGAAAATTGCCCAGTTATAAAATTTCCAAACTAGAAAATTCCCTAATAATAAAATTCCCGACAGTTTATAATATTCCAGATTTGTAAAATATCAAAATAATAAAAGTTCCGAACATTTTTTAATATTACCTAATTAAAAAATGCCCTAATAATATAATTCTCAACAGAAGGTTGCAGAATTATAAAGTATACGAAATAAAAAGTTCCCTCATAATGAAATTCCCAACAATTTATAATATTCTTGAATAATAAAATCTCCGAACAGTTTATAAAATTACCGAATGGGAAAGTTGCCTAATAATAAAATTCCCGAGAAATTATAATATTACCGAAATGAAAAATTCACAAATAATAAAATTCCCGAATAATAAATTTCCCGTAATTTTTTTAATATTAACTATTTATTATTTATTTATTTTTTTTTTTAATATTAACTATTTTTATTTTTTTTAACTATTTTTTATTACCGGATAATAAAATCCCCAGCATAAGATTTCGGAATTATAAAATATACTAACTAGAAAGATCCCAGATAATATAATTCCCTAAAGTTGATAATATTCCCGATTTGTAAAATACCTGAATAATAAAATTCCTGATATGTGTATAATATTCTCGAATTTTAAAACTCCCAAATAATAAAATTTCCAAACTGTTTATAATATTACCTAATTGGAAAATTGCCTAGTAATAAAATTCCCGACAAATTATAATATTACCGAATTTGAAAATTCCTGAATGATAAAATCCCCAACGGAAGCTGCAGAATTATAAAATATTCGAAATAGAACGTTCCCACATAATAAAATTCCCGACAGTTTATAATATTACCGAATTGGAAAATTCCCACATAATAAAATTCCCGACTGTTTATAATATTTCTGATTTGTAAAATACCTAAATAATAAAATTCCCGACAAATTACAATATTATCGAATTTGAAAGTTCCTGAATGATAAAATCCCCAACAGAAGCTGCTGAATTATAAATTATTCGAACTAGAACGTTCCCACATAATAAAATTCCCAACAAATTATAATATTACCGAATCGAAAAATTCCCGACAGTTTATAATATTCCCGAATTGTAACATTCCCAAATAATAAAATTTTCGAACAGTTTACAATATTACCGAGTTGGAAAATTTCCTAGTAATAAAATTCCCGAAATGTTTATAATATTACCAAATTGGAAAATTTCCTAGTATTAAAATTCCCGACTGTTTATAATATTCCCGAATTCTAACATTCTCAAATAATAAAATTTTCGAACAGTTTATAATAATACCGAATTGGAAAATTTCCAAATAACAAAATTTCCGAACTGTTTATAATATTACCGAATGGGAAAATTCCCTAGTAATAAAATTCCCGACAAATTATATTATTACCGAATTCGTATATTCCTGAATGATAAAATCCCCAACAGAAGCTGCTGAATTATAAAATATTCGAAATAGAACGTTCCCACATAACAATATTCCCGACAGATGATAATATTTCCTATTTGTAAAATTTCCAAACTGTTTATAATATTACCGAATTGGAAAATTGCCTAGTAGTAAAATTCCCGGCAAATTATAGTATTACCTAATTGAAAAATTCCCGAATAATAAAATTCCCGAACATTTTCTAATATTATCAAATTGGAAAATTCCCTAATAATAAACCTTCCAACATTTTATAATATTTCCGAATTGCAAAATTCCAGAATAACGCAATTCTTGAAATTTTATAAAATTCCCGCATAATAATATTGCTGACACTTTAAAGTATTGCCGGATATGAAAAATTGCTGGTTAATAAAATTCCCGACAGTTTATAATATAAACAAATTGAAAAATTCCCGAATAATAAAATTTCCGACAGTTTAGAAACTTCCCGACAATTTATAATATTCTCGAATAATAAAATTCATGAACAGCTGATAATATTACTAAATTAGAAAACCCTCTGATAGTAAAATTTCGGACGGTTTATAATATTATTGATTTTGAAACTTCCCAACAGAAAATGGCCGAATTATAAAATATCCAAACTAGAGAATTCCAGAATTTTAAAATTCCGAATAATAAAATTCCCTACAGTTCACAATATTACCGAATTAGGTAATTCTCTAATAATAGAATTTTCATCAGATCGATGTAAAATTTCTCTTCAAACTTTACCAAATGTTGAAAACTATGAAGATATATTTCTTTTTGGCGGGATTCATAAAATGAAAGTTCCTCGCCACGTGAAATATGAAAAACGCGGTTTTGCTGGACCTATCGATAGATCGCTCGATCAGATTAAACCATAGATCGCTACTATATTTTAATTTATATCATTGGCTTCTGTAAGTAGTCATGCACTTGCAGTTTAAATTTCAAGTGATTTTTTCAATTAGTTTCCGAGAAACCATTGTTTAAGTTTTATGGAACATTGATTTTATTGCGTTTTTTCGGTCGAAAAAAAAATTAGTTTTCCTTTTTTATTTTCAAAAATAATTTTTTTACAAA
Organism: Druon quercuslanigerum; assembly: GCA_010014905.2. NCBI lineage: Eukaryota > Metazoa > Arthropoda > Insecta > Hymenoptera > Cynipidae > Druon > Druon quercuslanigerum. The sequence goes on from JAAAKG020138708.1 coordinate 3,817, forward strand.
AAATGCCTAATAGAAAAAAGATGCGTCTTGACAAGCCACGTCGAGACTTTTTTTTTGTTAATAGAAATTTCTGATTTCCATGTTTGACCAATTTGGACAATTGTGCTTTGTTTCCGTTTTTTAATACAATTTGATTCTACAACATAAAACAATACTTTCTACTATCAACTTTTTAGGCCGAGTGAGGCAATAATTTTTCATTCACTGTAATAATAAATTCAAGTGCTAATAAGTTAAAGTTGACAACATAATAAAATACGTTATACGTTAAATACACTAAAATATGTATTTCATATGACTCAGGACATAGCCTGATATTTTTATCTTGCATTCCCAGGAAAAAATAAACACTGGGGAGCGAGTCCATTTTAATTACTCATCTGCAATTTGCAGATTAAAAAAATGAAAATCCAATCGGTTGGCCACATTTTTAATCTGTTACGTGTGATCTGCCATTCCGCATTCGATAAAATGCTGAGTGACTACAGTTGAATGAGACTGACTGATCTGAAATAATTCCTATGGGCATTCTACAATTTATTAATGTGCGCATGAATTGGTTGAAATTCAATATGAAATAGTGTTCTTAAAAGATGATACCCAATGGAAAAAATACGATAGCAATTTCCAATGAGCATGAATCTGCCAAGTGTAGTTTACCTCAGGCTATGTTCAACTGAGTGGATTATGCACATTACAGTTTTAAAGAATTATTGTTTCGAATGAGAAGTATGAAGTAATAAATTTGAACAGAAAAATGTAGATTAAGCAAAAGTTAAATAATATTGTAATATATTGAAGTTGAAGCAAAAATTTATTTCTAAATTCAATAATGAGTGAAAGCGTCAGTGTCATTTACTTTATTCAGTGCACATGCTAATGGCTGCAGGGAGTGCTCGTGTCAGAAACCCATTCCGCAATCCGCTCATATCTGTTTGCATCCCATACATCCATATTTTTAATATTTCCATACTTGAATTTTTGTCGAAGATAATTTCTATAAAAATAAAACGTGAGTTTAATACGTTTTTGCTTTTGTTAATTTGAGATTGATACAAGGTAAATGTGGATTTTCATAACCTAAAGATTATAAATATTAATTTTCCACTTGCAGTGAAAAAGAGATTTTATAACAGTAAATTTAAAAAAAGGTAGTGTTTAATGTGTAAAATATTTAAATAAAAACATTTAGATTTAGTGTGATGCAAATATGTGACAAGCAATCTTCAAACAAAAAACATTAAAATGCCTGAAGATAAATACTCTATCAATAAAAGTAGACTATATTAAGTCCAGGATTTTCTTAAAAATTGCACATTTAACTATTTTTTAGTAGATAATTTAAATACAATGAAAATCTTCTAACGTGCTGGTTTTGGGACTGATGACGGCGGGGAACAAACCCGATATAGTACGGTTTCGGATGGCCACGCTTTTGTTTGTTCACGCCTGAGTGACCAGCGCACACCCCGTGTAGCTCCTCTTAAACCTTTCACTATATTTAAATTAAAAATTTTTTATTCAAATTATTAATTTACTATCGGAGATATTATTCCTCTATCGGTAAATTCTGATTCACTATCTCTACTGAATGGGTTTCCTGAGTACTGACTAACCTGAAATAATTCCTATGGGAATTCTGACATTCATTAATGTGTCCATGAATAGGTCAAAATTCAATATGAAATGAAGCTCTTAAACTATGACACCCAATGGTAAAAATACGATGCCAATTGCATACAAAATCTGTCAATTGTAGTGCACCTCAAGTTATGTTCAACTGAGCGGATTATGCAGATTACGGTTTTAAAGAATCATTGTTTCGAATGAAAACCAATACATAGGAACACATCAATGCAGATTAAGCCAAAAAATAAAAAGTAAAATTAAATAATATTGTAATATATTATAATTTGAGCAACAATTTATTTTTCAATTCATTAATTATAAAGTTGTAAGTCTCTTTTTATAATTATTTCAATAAATTATCCTAGATAGGAATTATAATATTTACACGCATCCGCTCATATCTATTTGCATTCCCAAACGTCCAAATGTTTAGATTTTCAATACTCGCATTCTTGTTAAAGATAATTTTAAAAAATAAAACGTGAGTGATAGCTTTTGTGAATTTAAGAATTATATAAGGTGAATGTGAAGTTTCATAACCTGAAGATTGTAACTTATTAAATTTTCACTTCCAGTGGTGAGGCGATTTTATAAACATAAAATATAAGATTCCGTTTTTCATATGTGAAAGATATAAATAAGTGTTCAACATTCAGATGTGTATGTCCGGATTTTCCTAAAAGCTGGTCACTTAACCATTTTTTAATAATTAATTTTTTGTTATTAATCTAATTAGTGCAAAATCTTTACCTGCAAGATTCTGGATTCCAGATGCATCCTTCGTATCAGCGCTGGCATCAATTTCTACGTTAGTTTTTGATTTTCTTGGCCTTTCAAGACGATTTTTGGAACTTATCTCTCGAACTGTGGCTTTCAAACCATCTCGATCGTCACCTAAATCTTGTGGTTCCTCAGTTGAAGTCTTCTAATGATCAGATTCTACGATGGTTTTTGTTTTTCTAGGTCTTCTACGACGTTTCTTTGGACTTGTTTCGCTATCCATGGATTCCAGCTCATCATCTGATGAGTTCAAACACTCCGATTCAATGATTCTTTCAGAATTTTTGGGCCTTCCATGTTTTTCTGGTTCATTTCCTTTCTTCAGCTGACCTTCTCGAAAAGACTACATTTTTGAGACTCACCGCCTTGAATCCTGATTGAATGTTGAGTCATCCTCAACTCATATAATAACAGTTTATAAAAGTTGTGGAAAACCCACTTTTCGAATTAACGAACGGTTCTTATTTTTCCGATAATTTAAAACCTCTTCCTAGTTCTCCTTCAACTACCGAAATACGCACACATCCAATGATTGAGTAAGATGCTTTGAATTTGCTAGCTGGCAACGATGAAGAAAATATTTTCCTGACTCTGCTTGATGACTTCAATCAATACATGACTACCTAAATCATCACCACTTACGCAGATTGTTTTCCTGGTAATTTCTGTGGGCATGGTACTCATACTTTTAAAAAGCAGTCTTCAAAGATTTCCACATCAAACCATCCACGTTTATTTTGGTTGTAACGAGCTTCTTCGTTTCCCCTTTCCATAACCACGCAGTATATTTATGTTTTGATTTATACACAGTGCAAGGGTTTGGTATTTCCTGATACTGCAAACATGACGCTTGTGGAAAATTTAAATGAGTCATTCTTTCTGGATGTCGTCAATCTCTTCCGACGATATGTGTGCTTCCAGAATCATCTTCAAATTGGTCTCGTCGTTATTAATAATATTTCTTTTAGGCGTACCATTAGGCGAAATCTCCCGGTTGCTGAAATAATAATTTACAATTTTGTCATCAACTTTCGATTTCAATCTTTTGATGTTTTCAGTTCATGCTTTCCCTTCTGATTCGGCTAAAGTACAGGGACAACCATGTTTCTGAGGATGGCTGTTCTTAGGTGGAAATACATCTCTGGCGCAATATGATAGGAATGCAAAACCGTTGTTTACAAAAATTATTATTAATTTTTTTGTCTTGCGACAAAAATTCGGAGAATGGTTTAATGAAGTTTTTTTAGAAGTTTTAGATCAAAATATTTAATGGTTTAGGAGTAGTTATGATTTTAGTGAAAGTCAGCGCTGAAGTTTTCGAGCTTACTATGCACTCCGCTGTGCCATTTTCTCTTGCTGGAGAGTTTTTGCTTATAATATGATCTTTTGAAATTTTTTAGTGAATTACAGTTAAACAAAAATAGGTGACCAAAATATTCATGAATTTTATTCAATTTTGAATGTCTTTTTCCGGTTTCGTTAGATTTAAATGTAGGAAACTTTAATGTACACCTAATGTTCACACCGACATTTGGCTTAACTCGTAAGCGACCTTGTACATGTATTTTGAAAACAAACCTGTGCACAAATTTTCTTACCCTTTGTCTAAATCTAATTCAAAGCTTAATGAACTTGAATATCTCTTGTATTGAATAGTAATAAATCTAGTCACAAATTTTCTATTGTTATTTTAAAATGGAAAATATACCGAGAGTACATGGGCGGAAAATGTACGCAAAACTTCTAAGAACAAGGTATACCTTTTAATAATCTTTCGATTTAAACAATGAATATGTTACGGTTCTATCAAGTCTCAATTTTTAATAAACAGTAAATCAAATTTGCATTTGATCGATTTTGGACGAGATAAATTTTTGTGACATTATATTAATATTTTTCATTGATTACATTTTTGAGACATATCCATTTTACAGAATGAATTAAATCATACACTAGGAAAGTAATATACAAAATTATTGATCGCTATTCATTTAAAAATTGTTAATATTTCAAAGAAATTGTTTTGTGCTTAATAAAGTTTAAAAAAAATTGAAGATAATATCTGTAAGTCTGAAATTTACTTGCAGGGAGAAGAATACATTTCAAGATCAAAAAATCCCGAAAAGGTTATTATGCCAAAGAAACCTTTCACTCCCTTGCAATTTTGTTGCAAAAGAAAATACTACGAAAGTATTGCAATATCTGCACAAGAGAAGTTGCACTTTGATAAAGTTCAATGATCCAAAAAAAGGTAATGCTCACAAGGTTTGAAGATTAGTAACCTGAACTTTTTTATTTGCTACTGATGACAGTGTAATCCTCGTCTATAAAAAATGTTTAATAAATTGTTTAAATTTGTCAGAGAAAAGATTGCACGTAGTACAGGGAAAAATGTTAAATAATGAAAGTTTAGACGATTGTAGGGGGATGCATGAAAAGCGTAAAATAAAGCTAACTGATCAAGTGAAATAATTAATTCAGGAACATTATTTAACTATGCCGCATCAAAAATCTCATTATTCGCGAAAATGCACTGAATAAAATTAGTTTACGAATCCAGAAATAAATTTAAAAAAATTATATAACGAGTTATGTGACAAGGAGATAAGTGTAACGCAGGATCTCGATAAGAAAGATTTAGTACATGAGTCCACATACGTAAAATACTTTGATCAAAACGTGAATTTTACTTTCAGATTACCACGTACTGACGTAGGCAATACATGTTTCGAAAGTGATTTGAAAAACGTGGAATCCCCTGAAATCGCGATTCACAAACAAAAGGTACAATAATATATAATTTTGAGAAATAAGCTGATGTCCGAGGAAGGTGTTCTCTGCTGCGAATTTGATTAAGCTCAGAATCTTGCGTTACCCAAAATTCCGGTCAATGAACAGTTTTACAAACGATTGTTGTGGCTTTATTTGTTTAGCGTTCATGTTTATGGTTTCCAACAGAGCTATATGTACCCTATTTTAGAGGGCAATGTCAAAAAAGGGGCAAAGACTGTATGCAGTTTTCTCATGCAATCCAACAAGAAGTTGATACTTATTATCACAGAAACATTGTTCTTTATTCTGATGCATGTGGTGGACAAAATAAGAATTACACAGTATTTGCATATCTTGTTACACTTTCCATACAATTGAGTGTCGACATCTGACATGTCTTTCCAGTTCAGGATCATTCATATTGTCAATGCGGCCGTAATTATGGAATTTATTCGCAGAAAAAGAAGAAGGCAGAACGCATAGAAACAGGAGAAGAGTACATTAAATTATTAAGAAACTTTTGAGATCCTCCGTTACCTATGGTACAGTGTGGTGATAACATTTTGAATAATCATGAAAAATCCTTTAAGAAAACTGTATCGCATCCTAAAGGTATGAAGATAAGTAAAGCTCATATTCACTATCTGCCAAACGGAAATGTTGACATTTTTGAGAATTAGACAGAATCGAATGTCTCCATATTTAAAACTCAAAAGAAAGTGAAACTAGCGATGTTAGAAAGAAATCCCTCTCCTATTGTTGGAATAACTGAAGCAAAATAAAAGACGTGAAGAGTTTATTGAAATACATCACAACAAAAGCACAAGCATTTTTTAATGAATACTTTGCCTCGATAACGAGCAATAAAACCAAAGACGACTCGATTCTTTCTTCTGATAAAGAATAAACTGTAGGTATACTTTATTTCGAATACTTCGAAAATTTAATAAAATGGATTTATATTCAGTAAACTTAATTTGTTGTATTTTTATTCAATGACAGATTTAGGTTTTATCAAATTTATAAGCCATACATTGGCGAGACACTTCGAGCCGTGCGGCTGTACGCCACGGAGCTTTTGATACGCACGAAAACTCCAGCGCTGACGTTTACTAAAATCATAACTACTCCTAAACTATTACATATTCTGATCTGAAAATTTTCAAAAAACTTCATTACACCTTTCTCCGAATTTTTGTCACAAGAAGTATTTGCCTGCTCAAAATTGTCTCGCTAAACGAAACGCTGAAAGTTACAAGTGTTCAATTCGCGTCGAGCATCAGAAAAAAATTAATAATAATTTTTGAAAATAACGGTTTTAAATTCCTATCATATTTTCAATCGGACAACATCTTAAAGCATATTCCCTGCAATTGTCATTAAAAATTTTCAATAACTGAATCACTGAGCACGAGTTGAAGTAAAAAACGGATTAAAATCAAGTTTTTCAAAAAAGTCAGTTTTTTGGTTTTATTTCGAAAACTAAAAAGGTTAAAACTTTTTGTCTAGAGGAAAAAAGATGCACAATAAAATTTCATATTTAGATATGTCCTTTAAAAATTTTAAATCCAAAATTTGTTTCGAAGCCTCCAGGGGACTATAATTTCGCACGAGAAAATTCTATACGCCCTTATACGATCCGGCCCATCAAATGTTAATGGTCCTGCTTGCAATAAATACATTTTTAAAGATTATCTTAAAAATAAGATTTCTGTTGCTACGGGGTTTCGAACCTACATGTATGAATTATTTGAATTTTTCCCAGCCATTCTAAGAAAATGTTGTATTTTCTTAAAACCTTTCAAAATTCTTTAAAAACTGCTTTGTTTTAAAATCTTTAAAAATATACATTCTGCTTAAAAGTTTTAAAAATATTCTGAAGACTTAAAACTTCTAAACCTTGTGCATGTATTTTAAAATGACTCAAAGTTTTCCTCGAAATTGCTTAATTCCTTTAAAAATTCTTATTTCTAGTAACAACACAAAATAAAACATAGAAGATATTTTTAATAATTTTTCGATGATTTGTAATTTTTTATTGGACTGCGCAAGAATATTTAGAAATCGCAAATCTTTTATCAATCTTTACTAAAAGGACATATCGTTAAAACACTTTTTTTTAGATTTCTTTGCTATAAGAAAAAAGATAGAGATCCTATCTTTTTGAAGTCTTGAATCTTCATGATAAAAAGAGATGAATAAAATATATCTCATTCTATCCCTTTGTTAATTTAAATTCACGTATAGCTTCTTCAAGAATATAGTTTCTACCGCGTCTATCTTTTTTAGTCTCCTCTATTTTATCTCATCATATATTTCATCTATCCACATCAAAATTTTACTATCTCTCTACGAATTTAAATTTTCGCTGATCTTTTTCAATCCCCTCATTTCTATCTTATCGTTTATCTATCCATGTCAATATTTTTCTATCTCTCCTTCGACATTAATTCCCATCAATCTTCTTTAATATCCTCTTTTCTACCTCATTGTATCCTAAATCTATATCAACATCTATCTTTTCCTATCTCCTTTTGAATCTGAATTCGCGCTTATCCTTTGCAATATCCTCTTCTCTATGTCACCCTATTCTTTATCTATCCAGGTCAATCTTTTTCTATACCTTTCATGTCTATCTTTTTTACTATCCTCTTCTCTATCTTATCTTATCATACACCTATTAACGTTTATCTTTTTCCATCTATTTTTTATATAAATTCACGTTTAACCTTCTCAAAACTCTCTTCTTTATCTCATCCTATTCTACATTTATATTCTTCTATCTCTTTGGCCATATAATCTAACGGCCATCTTCTTCAATCTCCTCTATTTTTCTCATTCTGCTCTCCATCTAGGAACATCTATTTTTCTATCTCTTCGTTAATTCCCTCTTTTATATCTTACTGTCTCCTACATTTACCAATGTCCATCTTTTCCTGTCTCTTTGTAAATATAAATTCGCACTTGTCTTCTTTAAGATCCTCTTTTCCCTATCATATCGTGTCATAAATTATTATCAATGTCTATTTTTCAATAAATATACGGTCATCCTTTTCAATCCCCTCTTCTCTATATCATTCTATCCTTTTTCTATTCACCTCATTCTTTTACTTATTCTATCCTTCTTCTATCTACGTAATTCTTTTACTATATCTCTGTGAATCTCAATTTTTGTCTACTATTTTAATCCCTTCATTTCTGTTTTATCATATCCTTAATATTTCCACTTCAATATTTTTCTATCTCTCTGCCCATCCAAATTCTTGTTTGTTTTATCTCATCTTGTTTATCACATCGTATCCTATCTATCAACTTCTATATTTTTATATATTTTTGTCAAACTAAATTCAAGTTTATCTTTTTTCCGTACCCTCTTCTCTATCTCGTATTATCCTTTATCTGTTCACGTCAACTTGCAGCTTTTACTGCTATGTGTCTGACGGTAGAAGTAATCAACAGTGTGAAAATAAATTTTAATTATATATATGTATATATATATATATATATATATATATATATATATATGTGTGTGTGTGTGTGTGTGTGTGTGTGTGTGTGTGTATATGTA
>JAAAKG020138709.1:0-12565 GCA_010014905.2 Druon quercuslanigerum
CAGATTGGCACCCGATCCCGGCGAAATCGCGGTAAAATTTCAGCCATAACCACGTCTCACTACCGTGAGATAATTAATATATAATATATATATATTAATATTCGTATAAATTCTTTAAGAATCTCCTGAAATTCCGTAACTTTTTTCCAAATCTGTGGAATTTAGTGATGTCTGTTGAAAATATTTTTAATTCTTCGTTATATACATAAGAAATTCTTGACAGGAAAATAATTATATACCTATAATGAAGGTCCTATGATATTTTTTAGTAAGCGAAGCTTTCAAGGGATTGTAAGGGATTGCATGGAATTACACGAAATTTCGTTGCAGATAGAGGGGGGGGGGGGTACACTGAACGCCACATTGCAGAAGTAATTGACCCCTCGGATTCAAGCATCCGAAACTCAATCATTTTTAATAATACACTGCAGTCCCACAAGAAAAGTTCCCGTTATAGAGGACAAGGTGGTCCAAGGGGACAAGAGAGTGACGCTGCTAGGTTAGCGGATTTACTCCACAACAATACAGGAGTGTATGAAAAAAGCGGGCCGTACCCTCCGCCGTTAATCGTGTCCTCTGCTTCAACCAATTTCAAAAATGTCGCAGGCCATTCGCTTCAGTTCGCTTTTAGTCGCTCAGTGATTTACCTTGTGCGCGATATCAAAATGTCTAAAGAAAACAAGAGGAAGCGTTTAACTTTCTAAGAAAAAAACAAGCTTTTAGAAGAAGTGAAATCAGGTGCTTTAAAGCAGGTGCTTCAAAACAGATTAAATTTTTAGTATTTAATGTCGATCTTTGAACTTCATAGTCAATAAAAGTTAAAAATTCGAAATTTGCAGTTTATCTACATTTTATTTAAACTTGTTTAGTTTGAAAGTACTACTACCTTGCATTTTATGCGTTATTACTTCAAATGGAAAAATGCTTGGCCTTAGAGTTCGAATTTTGTATTTTATTGACCGTGAAAAATGCTTGCGAATCTATAAAAAACTGGGAAATGAACAGGAATTTCTATCGATTAAAATCGATTAAAACAAAATATTTTTAAGAGGAAACTCCTACAGAAATTATTCAGACGGCCCTGATTATTTATAGTGCGCCAAGTCCCGAGATTGTACGAAGGAGATAAAGGGTACCCCCGAAACGGCTTCTATAGCCGGAATGCAGTGTAGCAATAATCCATTTTAATTTAGTTGCATTCAATAAAAAAAAAACATTGAAAACATAAAAATTAAACTACCGCCCAAACAAGGAAAGTAGTAACCCCCAGTCCACGTAATCGAAATTGGGTTGGCAGGGGCTCATCCAAAATGTATTTATGACTATTCTTGTTTGGACGGCAAAAACTTACTTCAGACACGAAAATTTCAAAGAATTAGAAATAATAAATTCATTTTGTGAACTCTTTTTTTCATTTCCTTCGGGGAAAAATTTGGAAAAAATAAACAGAAAATTATTGGTCCGAGTGGCATGCGTGGATGTCAATAGAATTTATTCTTTCGTATTTAGCGATTTGGGGTGTATCTTCGATTACGCGAGGTCCCACTTTTCAGGATTGACTTTTAGGGGAAAGGTGTAGAGGCTGATTCAGTCCTCTGCCTCCATAACGTTACTGGGGGCTTGGGCACTAGTTTTCGCCCTCGATGGTGGGGCGATGAGACACATACTTCGACGCGTGGGAAGCACCCGCAGGGAGGGCCAAGCCAGCTTTCCGCTTCGTGGCAATACTCCTTCGTAGGCTGCACCAATTTCTAGACTTGCGTGCGTAATTTTCTCTCGGCATGAGTAAATTTTCGTTTTAACCATTGACCTGCACTACGTGTCTAGATGGCCCAAGAAAGTTTTTGTTACACAATATATCCTATTCAAACACTAATACAAAGGGCATAGAATGCAAAAACTGGTGAGAAACATATTTTTATTTTTGTCGAAAAAAACCCTTTTTACTCAGAATACATTTTATTCTGAGTAAAAAGCATACACTTTTACGTTTATTTTTGTATAAAAGTGTATCACTTCATGAGTAAGCAGTTCAATTTTTATGCAAACATAATAGAAGTTAAAAATGTTATCTATTTTAATATACTTATATCTATCCTAAAAATATTAGCTACTAATTTTTACGAGTTATACAAAGTATATGAATTTGTACAGCCCGAAAAAATGCATTCTGTGGTTGCAGTAAGCACTCAAAGCTGGTGATGCGTCCATCTGAACCGGTGTGCCCTTTACGTTTCATACAGGAAGTGTGCCCTTTACGTTCCATACAGGAAGTGTGCCCTTTAAGGGTTAAAGAAAAATTATGTCAGTTGCGGTTCGCGAACTGAAAGAGCGCGTATCATAGGGGACACTCGGCAACGCGACTCTTTAAAACAGGAAAATCGACGTTTCGCGCGTAAGATAAAGGTGCATAGTTATGATACTCTGGAACGTTATAGGAAGCCTGGGGTACGTGGTAAGGGTACGTGGCAGAGAACCGGTAACCCGCTGACACGTTGTCAGGGGGTGGAGGGTATCGGATACACTAGGAAAACGCCGGTAGTCGAACGAATATGGATTCACCACCTTCAATTCGCGCACTAGGACACTGGGGAAGCACTTTCACTGGTAACTTTATCCTCAGATGGAATCGCCTATATGTTGCCTTCCTCCTCCCTCTAAAGTGCATTGGCCGCTGCACGACGCCTAATTGCTAACATTTTCAAAAGGTGAGGGCGGTACTTCTTTACTGGGACTTGCTTTTTATTAATCTACTAGAGGTCAATCCGCGGCTTAGTTTCCTACACGGAAAAAAATACGCTGTAAGATATAATAGGAAAAGTGATAAAATATTATTCTGTCGCGCAGTAACGGAGCCTTGCTTGCAACCACAGAGTAATTCTTACACTGTGGGAGAAATTAGTGAACCTCACGGCATCAAAGTGCAAGATTTACTCTTTGAAATTGTAAATCCGTATCCAAATCGAATGGAGATGAGTGATAATTTAACAATGTCACCCAGTAGTCCCTACTTTGTAGCGAGCGCTAGATACAGCTCGCATTGTACACTGCGTTTCTTGCACTTTCACTCAGTTACCCTTGCTCCTTCTGAGAGCAAAAATTATAGTTTCGGATTAGAAATCTCTCGCATTAACAAGCAAACGTCGCAGTTTTGCCCTCCGAGGCATACACCTTGAGCCACTTACATTACAAAGTTCACACAGTTGACACACGAGAAACATTTCTTTACTTATCTAACGCACACAAACCTAAATCTATAACATAACCTAACACTATTACATATAAAGCAATTTCCTAACTCATAATATCGCACGCTAAGTATATCTGTCGAAATGGTCCTTATATACTAACCAGAAAAATTCTCATCGCTTGTGAGAAAGGACCAGTGCCGAGTCAAAAATTGGCGTTACCCCAAGTGATATTTAATTTTCTTACTTCAACGTCAAATTGTTTTTGCATGTTTCATTTAAATTTTTATAACTATATTATTTTATTATCTTTATTGTTAAGAATATTCAATTTGATGTGAATTAATATCTAATATTATAATTATGAATTCACTTTGAATTTATTACTTTATATTCGCGTCGAAAGTTCAATAAACATTTACTTTTTGTGAGTTTTGTAAGTGCTGGAAGATTAATAATATGAGTAAGATAAAATATCTTTCTCTAAGATAAATTTTAACATACATATAAACATGAATTGTAATTGGAGCCCAAAAAATCAATTTTGTTAGTTATAAAAGAAGATATTGCATTTATTTTTCTCTTTTTTCTACTCTTAAAGTTTCAAAGTTAAAAAGTCAAATATTTTTTAAAATATTAAACTATCAAGCAGAAAATAAACTTTCTCTAGAAAAAATCATATTTGCGAGTTAAAAATTCCACATTTTTGTTCAAAATTCATATTTTTGGTTGAAAATTAACTCTTTTGTTAAAAAATCAAATATTTGGGTTATAAATTTAACTGTCCTGTAGATGATTAATCTTATTGGCTTCAAAATTCAACAATAATTGTATTTTCTTAGAAATAATAACCATTTGGGTATAAGCTAAACTAATTTGTTAAAAATTATTTTTTTTTAGATTGATCTCTTTGTTTGAAAATTTAACTCTTTTGTTGAAAATTCGCTTTTATTTCCTTGAATTGGAACCCAAACAATCCATTTTGTTAGTTTGAAAAGAAGATATTACATTTATTTTTGTCTTTTTTTTGCTCTAAAAAATTGAAGAAATAATAAACGTTTTAGGACTTTAATCGGCTTGTATTGTAAGTAATTTTTTAAAGGATTTGCCAATGTATATTCTTCTTTAATTAAAAAAAAATTTTAATCAAAGAATCTTTTTCTGAGTGTATTTAACTTATTACTAGAAGAAAAAAAGTTTGGATCATCCTTAAAAGTAAAAATAATTTAATTCAAAACTTCTAATGACATTATAATTTGACCAGGACGTAACTTTGTTCGTATTAAATACAACTTTTGTACTATTGCTTTAAGGTCAGACTATAAAACGTTTGTGGTTTTCCTTTAAATAATTCATCCCAAAAATTATCCATTTTTCTCCATTTATGATATTCTTTAATTTTCAATTTTTCTAAAATTTATAAAAATGCAACAAAAAAATTTTTATTTTACACTTTCTGAACTTGTAATTTGCAGTTGAATGCCAAAACGCAGTAGTAATAGCGCGTATTAGTCAACCCACGAATAACTTTCCTAATACGATCTGCCTCATTTATCTCTCATCCATAAATCGAAAATATACAATATCAGAGTCAGCTTTTGCTGCATAATTCACTCTTAACAATAACAAAAATATTTTATCGTTTTCAAATAAGTTCTTTTACAATTATCCACATAAGTTTTTAGGGTAAAAAGATGTTATATTATTTATCTTAATTATTTTGATTATTAACAAATTCTATAATAATCACTATAAATATTCTTTAGAATATACATCATAAAAGTTGTAAGCAATCTTTGCGCAGACTCCGAGAAAAGTTTTTGTATATCTGCATTGACCGTTTCAAGAAACATGCTTCACTTCAAAAACTTTAAAGATAATATATGTGCAGGCACTGAAGCTATGACTTTCAACAAAGATCCGTTGAACATTTTTGAACATTTTAAACATTTCTCTTTAAATTTAGACCAAGAAGACGAATAAATATTATGTGATTATTGCTGAGTAATCATAAAAAATTTACTCGTGCATTAGGAGTTTCTGCCAAATTAAGATTCAGAGATCTGCCGCGTGCGTTCATAATTTCGTCAGATTTCGGTTATACTTAATATATAGCTACATTTTATTTGAATTAGTTGATTAAAATAAGCCCGAATATAATTACCCTTTGAGAGTAAATCAAAGGAAGAATTCTGCCTAGCAGAGATATTAAATTCTTAGAATATACCAAACATTAGCTAATAATCAAATTAAAATTCATCAGCAATAGAGGTAAGTTATATCTGAAGCGTCTTCCAGTATATCAGAATTTCAAATTAATTAGATTTAATTTCTTGATGACAATTTTTTTGATGGAAGATTCATGTTGGATTCACATAACCAAAATATATTCATGTTAACGATTTTGTTTAAACTAACTGCACCAATAGAAAGAAAAAATGAACTGACAAATATTTTGTTTGAAAACAATTTTTCAATTCCTAGTTAAATGCAGTTTACAAACTTCCAAGAATAAACTGCATGGGAAGACTTCAGTTTAAAAATATTAATCAAATCATGCATATTTTTACGTTTAACAATTTTGCCATTTTGAAGTTTTGGCCTAAGGTAGATACCGTAGTAATGGTCAACTAACGAATTTAAATGATAAAAATAAGAAATAAAGAATTACAAATTTATTAAAACAAAATATTCTGTAGTTTCTAACATTAAAAAATCTAGTAAAGTATATTCAAAAATTTGTTCTTCAATTTTAATGAGGACAAATATTTAAGCAGACTTCTGACTTAAGCAGAAAAACCTTTGAATTCGGACTTCATCACAGAAGTTAGTGAGACTGAACTTTTCGTAAATAAAGAAAGAAATGTTTGCCAATTTACTATGGGCAAACTATGGAAATGACGATTACTCATTAGAGGAGACCCTTTTTATATTCCTAAAAAGAACTGTTCTGAAAATCATGCAACTTGAGAGACATTCGGGTATCCCGTCTTACCCCATGTCCCGTTCCGTACCAGTCTTCCCTATTAAGCACATGTACATCGACCCAGGGATTGCCAAAAACAATAACCAATCAGGGACTTGCATTTATTATGATTAGGACCACCAGAATTTGGCAATGGTTCACCAGAACACTCAAAATATGGGTTAAATAACGAAATAGGTCAAAAAAATGTGTGAAGAGATTCGTAACAATAATTTTCTAATAAAAGCATACGAGTTCTTTGTATTTCTGATTTTATAAATAAATCCAACATTTTTAAACTTGGAACTCTGATTACTGACGATTACTAGTTTTCTTTTCGCATTATTATATATCATATTTCAGTCTTAAAAATGAGTAAATATTTGTCTAAAAAAGCATTTATACATTAATCTGGAAATATGTGATTTTTTTTCATTCTAAAGATTTTATCCATTTTATAACGAAAACTTGGCGTTTTACATTATCCCTCGTTGCGCAAAAACTCTTTTTGCAATTTAAAAAATATTGTACAAATACCTCATTCTAAAACAAATGTTGAATGTAATTCCTGTAACCGCCCCTGTCTTATATTCCATTTGTCGAATGGGGCAAGCGGGTCTTCTATGTATGGGCACGTGAAGCTACACAGGGACGTGCCGGAAATAAGTTCAGCCCTTGATTTCCGGACACAAAGTAATTTAGTACGAACCACAAACTTGAAAAATGCCGGAGCCGGACTCGTTCCTCGTGGTAGTTATCAGGAGTTTGGACTTGCGTGTCGGATCTACGCGGCGTGAATACTCGCGATCGAGTAGTACGATCGCTTCAGGCGAACCAAGCGTAAACCCCATTCTTAGCCCACCCTCGCAGCCCTAATATTTTCACATTCAGCCTCCCTGAATGCCATTCTGAAACACGATGAAATGTGAGTTCTTCGGTATTCCTATATAAGTAGAATCGTATATATACTGGGTTGCTAAGGGTGTTCTTCATCCTCCCTAACATTTCAACTATAGTCAGCTGTAGTCAGCTATATGTGGAAAATATAGATGATATGACTTATAAAATTAATTTACCATTATCTTTTACAAAAAGCACTTCTGTTATGGATAAAGAAAAAAGTTACTTTTATTATTTATTATTAGTTATTTTTACTTATTTTATTAGTTACTTTTACTTATTTATGGCATTATTTCAAAATTTTCTGGAAATGTCCAGTAAATGTTTAGATTAGCAAAAATGTCGAGAAATGTAAGGTATCCAAAGATTTCCTGAAGAAGTTCGAAAATTTCCGGTAAATTTATAAATTACGCGAAAATTTGATAAACTTAAGGCATCAGTAATATTCAGAGTTTTCCATAATTTATGAAAAAGTATACAGTGGAAAATAAACTCAATAACTCAATAAGAAAATTCAATTTTTTGTTGCTGGAAGTATATTCTTTTTGGTTGAAAAGTTTATTAATATATTTTTGGTTGAGCAATTGAGCGTACCTCTTTTTTGTTTCAAAATATAATTACATATTTGGTTAAAAATGTAATTATTTTGTGGAAAACTCAACACTTGTTTTAGAAAATCATCATTTTTGGTTAAAAGTTCCACTGATTTGTTAAAAAAATGTTATTTCTTTTAATTGAAAATTCAACTATCTGGTAAAGATAATCTTTTCGGATGAATTCCGCTGTTCCTGATTTAAAATGAAAATATTATATTTGTTTGAAATATCAATTATTACATTTCTGGTTAATTAGTCATCTTTCTCATATATATATCTGATACTGAAATTTTGTGAATATTTTCTTTAAAGATTGAAGATGAAATTTTCAGAAAAAGCAGATTGAGAAAAATATAGTTAAACCTGCTTCATTAAAAAAAACTCTAAGAAGATTTGGTGACTTTTACAGCACTAGGACTTTAACTGTTTAACTATTTGGTCTCAATTAAGTTGTATTAATATGCGTACCAATATCGTCATTTGAATTACGTTTAATTTTAACGAATACCCAGGTATTTATATGATAAACCTGCAGCTATGGCCATGTGGATATTATTGAAAAATTGCTTTGTGACATCGATCACTTGCCGCAGTTTCTCGGCTGAACTAGCGTACAGGTTCAGGTGATCCATGTACAGATTAGATCAGGGTGTTCACTGTTCAATCATGTTCCGAAAACACCTTGCCAACGCATGATGCCCACTCGTCAACTATTTGTACCAGAAGTTGTGCACCATATCCGGGCCTGGAGCTTTCCAGTTACTTGCCATTTTTAAAACCGCTGAAACATCTAAAGCAGTGAGGTTTTTCAGCTGCATTTCAGGGGGTTTGCCTGCCCTTTCTGTCTCCAGGTGCACCACGCCGTGTCCAGATTGCATCTGTTCATTTTTCTCGAAACACCCTACCAGTAGTTAGTCATATCTTCCAACTGAGGGACTTCGGTGTCTTGCTGGTTATTTTGCTTTACAATCAGTTCATGGTAGAACCTTCTTTCATCTTTCTGAAAGTTTCGATTTTGTTGCCTTCGTGCACTACTTTGGAAATCCATAATCACATCCAATATTGATGGTGTTAATGTCTCTATGTGCCAAGGGTGGATGATTTTAGTAACATGGTTTATCAGCTTTCTGGTTCTATTTCCTTTTATATGTTGAGTTAATAGACCCAATTTGCACCTTACGTTGCTGACAACCATAGCCAACCTGATCCTCCATGGTGGACCTCGATTCCTTGCTGGGGCAAAAACTGCATTTGCAGGCCTAGTTCTGCGGCCCAACGAATTAACGGTTGCCATAGCTGCATAGTATACAAGAGTTTGCACCTCTAACTCAGTTTGTGTTACGTTCAAATACGTAGGTATTGCTGTTCCTTGCTGTTCAGGTGTATTATTAGTGCACGCAAATCATGTGTGATGTTCATTTTGGGCAGAGAATGCCTTAGTGTTGCTTCTACATATCTGAATTCTAGTAAAGCATGAACGGAATTCCTTTCCAGGAGCTGTAGTTTTTCTGGGACTTCGCTATCCACATCAACATTATTAATATCCGGATGTTGTTCTTATGGATCTGGTACTTGATGCTTATTATCCCTAGCACCTATACCTTTAGCTTCAATCAAGTTTTCGTTGTCCACATATTCCAAGGGCTGTTCATCAAGAAGAAGCTGCTGTTCCACTTCCATTTTGATAAAAGCTATTTCAACAGCCGAAAGCAATCTGTTTACAGATATTAAGCGTTTTTGATCTGCCAGATTTTGCTCATTTATTTTTGTGTCTAGCTCTGGGTATTTAAGTAAGAAGAGTCTATGATGTTCTCTCCTCACACTTTGCCCTCATTTCCCTGCCAAAAAAAAGGCGCATAACATTTCTGTTCATATGGTATGTCCATTTCCGTCACTTTTTTGATTGTTGCACCTCTGCTTCTTCCTCTGTTTGTATAAAGCTGTTCACCTCTGGAAGTTGTGGCGGTGTTGGATCATAAACAGGTTGAGGAAGAACATCAATTGCCCCTGCTTGACCGTGTGACGCGGCTTCCTCTAACTGACATTCATTACCGTCATTTTTCACGCTAAATCAACCTGTCGCTTAATATCCATTCCGCGGATACGGAAATTTGTTTGAAATTTATCAAGAATTCTTAGCCTTCTAACACTGCTATCTACGGCTTTAGCCATGAAAAATAAGTTAAGAAAGAATAAACTTTACAATTTAACTATGCCAAATTTGATATAGAGTGTGGAGATACAAAAATGCTCAACTAAAAAGAGCAAAGAAATCATATTTAAACTTTTGTTTTTAACTATACTGGAAATCCCATTTAAGTATCTCTCATTTACGTCGTTCCTAGAATTGATGCTGCGTCGGTTTCGTGATGGAGGAGCCCCGGGTCGAAACGGGAAGAAAAGGATCTTTAGGACCATACCCGTATCCACAATTTAATGAAATATCCAGCGTAATAGTTTTTGTTTAAAAGATGGAAAATTATTAATATAATTAATAAAATTATTAATATTCATTTTCAGAATTCCTAAATCCGTAAATAAAGCGGCGACGTAAACCTACGTTTATGTTGAATAAAGTATTAGTTACAAGTCTCTTATAGAATCGTGTGTTAGAGATGTTTATATATTTAAAATGAATAAAGTTGCATTTATATAATTCGAAGACGAATCTAAAGGTGTTTTCAGTTTTCCGATCAGGCCCTTAGTTTGTTTATATTGCTTTGCAAAAATTTAAAATCTATCTATATTGTAACGTTGCAAGATTTTTCAACTCAAAAATTTTAAATAATAATTTTTGTTTGAAATTTAGAGATTTACTCTTGTAAATTTTGAGATTTTCTGCGAATATAGAGATTTTACTCTAAAGGTTAGAAATTGCGGCTGTGGTACAGAAACTCCATGAATAGTGCTTGACTTTTATTATGTTGCAGGTAAAGGATGAAGAGCTTCGTGGACAATTTCCCGAAGAATCCGACCTCTGGACTATCAATTGTTGTGTGTATGATGCAGCGAGAGCTTTGCCTGATGCGAACCGTAAAACAAAACCAACGGATGATCATAAGACCAAAGGACGAATGCATCTACTCGCTATAAAGATAGGCTGGGCAAGACCTTACGCGTCCCGCATTCAATCTGTGATTGACTATATAACAACTGGCAGGAATTTCACCGCCAAGGTTCGAAAGGTCGCGCGCGAACTCGAGATCCGTTATCACACATTTAACAAGTCAAAGCTGCTGTCCATCAGGCAGCATATTGTTAAGAAAATACCGATACTATCTGACGCTGAGAGAAGTCTAGAACGGAGAGAAAGGTGGGTCAGAGAAAACCAACAGTTTCCTTCTGATCCATCTCGACTCTTCCAAAACCCTCCAGTTGCTGTCGACTACCCGCCCAAACCAGAGGAGGTCGAAGTTTTTTGCAGAGAAGTCTACGAAGTGCAACATAGACTTGATGAAGACTCAAAGAACATAAATAGCTTCAAGGAGCTATGTAATGTCCTCATAACAATACCTGAGAAAGAATGCCCAACCATCACTACCGAGGAGGTGAAAAAAGTATTGAGAGGTATGAAAAAGTACTCCGCTCCAGGACCAGAAGGTATCAAGACCATCTGGTGGAAAAAGTTTCCTTCAACCCACCACCTCCTAGCCCGTATTTTCACCTCATATTTGAAGTCGAAAAAGCTAATTCCGAAATGGTTGTTGAAAGGGAGCACAGTACTCCTGCCAAAAATGGGCAACTTAGACGACCCAAAGAATTACAGGCCAATCACTTGTCTGAAGATACAGTATAAGATATTCACAGCTATCCTAAATGATAGGATTGTATGGGCAATCGGACCTGTGTGGCAAGAAATGTATGAAAAACGCGGCTCCAAGAGAGGCGTAGCAGAATATCGGGAGAACCTGCTTGTCAATAGATGTGCCTGCAAAAATGCAGCATCCTACCAGCGTGACCTGTCGATGGCCTGGATAGATTGCCGGAAAACTTTCGATTCGA
The DNA here is from genome assembly GCA_010014905.2 of Druon quercuslanigerum. Classification (NCBI taxonomy): domain Eukaryota; kingdom Metazoa; phylum Arthropoda; class Insecta; order Hymenoptera; family Cynipidae; genus Druon; species Druon quercuslanigerum. Next base: position 11,652 of record JAAAKG020138709.1, read on the forward strand.
CCTCCTATAAACTTATCATTTGTCTTCTGGAAAGCTTAATGGTCACATTGTTGCCATTATCTCTAGCACTTCGCCATTCCCAGGGGTATATATAGCTCTAGGGATTATCGAACGATACACTAAGGAAATTGGAATGTAATTTGGGTTAGACAAATGCGCCAAGGTTTATCGGAAGCGAGGAAAACTGAATGGAATCTCTGAAGACCCTGAGCTCGTCGATAGAAGCGCTATACGACACCTTTGCGCTGTAGAGACTTATACGTAACTGGGCGTGCAACAGAGCCGCATTCAGGATGTGACATATATAAATGATACTCTCCGAAGCAGATATAAACGGCTCATCCGGCAGATTTAGTCTTCCGAACTGTCGGCGAGGAACAAAGTATCTGCATCGAACATGCTTGCTGTCCCGGTAGTACTCTATTCATTTGAAGTGGTTCCATGGACGAAGAACGAGCTCAGATCCCTCAATATCGGGACACAAAAGGTTATGCACATAAACAAAAGCATGCATCTTAAGTCTTCTGTTCCACGACTCTATACCTTACATCGTCAAGGTGGTCGCGGAATATTAAACATTGAATGTCTTCACAACAGGATTATTTTGGGTGCCGCACATAGAGTCCCAAATGGAAGAGATCCTCTTCTTAAAATGGTCAGGAAGCATGAAGAAGTTGGCAAAGGAGCGTTTCTGTACAAAGTAGCGGAGGAGGCTGCTGAAATACTCGGACTTAACTTCAGTATCAGGGATGAGCAGAATGCATCAAATCTTATCTATCTCCAGTACTCACTCCTGAAAGCCCGGATTCAGAAAGCACAGGAGAAAAACTTCCGGGCAGAGCTCCTCGATAAGAGGATGCACGGCATCTTCCACAGAAATGTGGAGGATCAGTCAATGTCGTGTGAGCTAACTT
>JAAAKG020138710.1:0-12565 GCA_010014905.2 Druon quercuslanigerum
TATATATATTATAAATTTAATTAACCATTAAATTAATTAAACTGTTTTTAATATAGAAAAAGTTCTTAGGTTCAAAAAATGTCAAGGTACAAGGAAAATACGTCAAAAAATTATCTCAGTTTTAATTTCTTTGAAAAGAATTTTCATCGAAATTCCTACTCAAATGAAGTACATAAACGTACTTTACGGTCTTCTGATACTTATTGCAAAGTTCCAGCTCGATATTTTATTTACAAAAAAGTTCTTAGATTCAAGGAAATATGCAGTGAACTGAAAAAGTCAGGTCGGTAATATAGGGATCTGAATGTCTCACATACCCTTAAGCAAAAATTAGGTTTGGCTAATAATGACTAATAATGGCCATAGCGACCTCTTAATCTATATTTCAACTCTAGCAAAAAAGAGGATCATTTTATCGCCAAAGGAAAGAAATTCAAGATTTTATCAAACCTAAAAAAAGGACTTCATTAAGCAACCTCATCATCAGTACAGACTTTCCAATAATAAATAGGTAACTTCTATACCGTCCACAAAATGAAATATAAGATTGCATGACACATTAAAATAGTTTTTTTTTTTTATTAATTATTAAAGTGTATCGTAAATCAATTTTTGAATGCCGGTGCTCATAAATATTGCTCGCGTACAAAAAAGGAAAAAAAAATGAAAACTCCTTGGTGGCGCTAATAAATCACTTAATATTAACTTTCATAGAGTGGAAATTAATCTTCCCTAATGTCGTTTTAAAAAAGCAAAACGACAATTTTTTAGCATTCGAGAATCATAAAAAGTATGCGAAATAGAACCACAATACATCAAATATACAGTCGTAAAATATACATCGGATCAAAGATTGATGCTTTTAATGTTAGAATTAACGTGGAAAATTTATACAATAATGCAATAGTTAATGCTATATTCGTTAGAAATTAATTGTAAAAAGCGATTTAAAATTATCGTAATTCTGGCGCATTTATGTAATATCTTTAACAAAAAAAAAATGCATCACTCTTTACACAGGGAAGAATTCCATAAATATGTATTTATAAATAAACTTAACACAAAATTAACAATCCTACATTTTTTAATTTGTTAAAAAGAATTTATACTTTTAAAGAAGCTACGATTGGTATGCATGTCTCTTTTTTATGTGCAAAACTGTACAGAACGGCAACTTTTTGAGGTTTCAGAGTTTAAACAACAAATGTAATCTTGTTAAATTATATCAGGAAGGAGATCCACCTCGCATCGAAAATAACTCTTCAGTTTTGATCCTTTATTATTTTGGTCTCTCTGCACTGAGAGACTTCTTGATAGAATAAATGATAAAAATGAATGTGACTTTAGTATAATATCGTTTCAAAATAGGGAAAACAGGGTTTGCGTTTCAAAAATTAATATAGTGGGTTTCGGCCGTCAAAACTAATACTCTTGTTTGAACAAATGGAAACGATGTTTCATTAACTCTTATAAAACTTGTGAGAATTTAAAAGTCACTATATCAAAGTTGACGAGCGAAGTTTAAACGATAGTAATACATTTTTTTCGAAAGAGCGAAAACATTTTTTGAAGTTGCCATACAAAGCATATGAGAATCTCAAACGACTATATGAAAAATAACTCACACCACCAAAAGCTTTAATCTTTAGAAGGAGTAACTAAATACGCAAATTAAAAACAATTAAATACGGACACACTCGTACAATTATTATTTTTATTATTATACCCTTAATTTATTCACTGCATACGTAATCACACGCTTAATCGCTATGAAAAATCGAAACGGCTGCGGCGAGATTCGAACCTAACTTACCTAAAGCACTAATGCATTCCCTAACAACTAAATCCCACGGCTAACTTACATTTTGGAATATTTGGCAAAAATCTCGGCAAACCGTCGTCACTTGAAAACTCAGGGCAGTGTGACAAATAGCTGGGCCCTTTTACACAAGAGATTTGTTGCTTCAGACTTTTTGTTAATAGATAGATTAAATATTTTATTTCGTTCAATGATTAAATTGATTTTTTATAAAACATGGTTTTTTAAAGGAACTGATAATATTCTTTTTATGAATATCATTCTCTGATTTGTTATCTCAGTAACTCAGTATAATAAAATTGAGTGTATTTAGATGTAATATTTTATAAATTGTACTCATTGAATTAATCTTATTACATTAGAGCATAAATTTCATGAGCAAGAATCCCTAATGTTTTAAATTCCGTAGTAAATAAATAAATTGAAAATAGAAAGAGTTAACTTCTATTGAAAATGTTGTGAAGCATAACCTTTCGGCTCGATCGGACAATAGCGAAAACAATCCAGGAGCATTCTCAAACGAAAGTATATGAAAAATCAAGAATAATTATTTCATAGTTTGCTATGCGTCTCAGGTTTCTGTAAACTTCATATTGACAATATCAATTTCTAAAATACACTTTCGAGATTATAATATTCACTATTTTTCTTATTGAAATTATTTTTCGAAAACTGAGTAAAAAGAATAACATTTTTTCATACTGTTAATTCTTGAAATGAAGATTCATAATATTTCGTATTTAGAATACTACTTTTTCCTCTTCGTGCTTTAAATACACGTATGATAATATTAAACTTCAGTATTGTAATAAGAATAAGTGTGATAAAACCTCGGTTTCCCCTATTTTGGAACGATATTATACTAAATTCTAATTCAGTGTTTTTCATTTATGCTAACAAAAGGTCTCTTAGTGTATCTCGGTATTTCGGTCCCCTCTGTCTTGCGAGTTTTTTTATGGTTGGAAGTATCCCAAAGAAATGAAAAGAAAATCGAGACGATCATCCTGTCCCAGTATTTCCGGTGTCAAAGCCAGTTATCTTTCTTTGCAAATACTCTTTCAAGACTTTCTGAGGTTGAATTCAATATTCCCTTGACCTTGGCCCCTCGTTTTTAGTACCCAGCTTAGTCCTTTTATCAACTGTACATATCCGCAGTTATTCACAAGATCTGTCACTGAATTCAAACACTTTCAAAGATTACCTACAGAAAAAATTGTTCGACATATTCTTATAAAAAGTGAAGTAAATGATAAAATTATTTTTTTCAACTTTAAATATCTTAAAAAAATATCCCTGATATAAAATCCTTGATAATTTAAATATTTAAAGGGAAATAACTGACATTATATTGTTTTCGAAATCAATGATATACAGTGAGATGCTTTCAACTGTCCTGAAAGGAAAATTTTAATTGAAAAATATTTTCAATTAATACTCAGACCAAAATCTTTTTCGATGAGTGTTACCGACGATTGTTAGGATCTGATTGCATAAAAGGCAGCGCAAGAGTAATTTTACGAGATAAAAGAGTGCGTTGTGCGTATGTGTGAGCTTCATGGTATATCATTCATAAATCATCAATGTACAATTGTACATACTTATATTATTTGTTTCATAACAATGCCGTTATGGATAAATTTAAAAACTGAAAACAAAATTGTTCTTTTTATCAGGACGATTACAATCTAATGCAAAGTTTCCTGCTTCAAATATGAAGCAGTGCCAGTGCAAATTTTTAATTAGAATCACTATAATATTAAATATTTTCAATTTAAAAATTACCTGTCCTAAAAATAAAAGACGTATAAGTTTGAAATATTCAAATCTATCAAATGGAAATAAATACTCTTTATTGCTTGATTATACACTTAAGCTTTTTAAGGTAAACATTCTCAATTTGTAAGGGATCTGATACGGGAAAATTTCAAGTTAATTGAGAAAATTTCAAGTCAATTTTTTTTATATCAAGGTTCTTACATATCTAAAATTTCCCCTCTCACAGGAGATCATCAAAAATTAAAATCTTTAACTCACATATCTCTTCTCAAAATCCCCTATTACCCTAGCTCTTATAATAAGCCTCCAACAAGCTCTCTCTGAAATACTCAATCCTGTGGGGTTTTTAAATCTCTAAAATTTGCTACTGTTTGTAGCCGGATTTTGATTAGAAGCGCTCGCATTTGTCCAACAGTTTTGTCAGAATTATGGAAAACTGCAGAAAACCATAATTCCTGCGCACAACCTATTGCTGACAGATGAATTTAAAGAAGTGAAAACACGACTAAGCGAAAATCCCGAATGTCACCCATCCGAGAGCTATACCGTGCCCGCCCGTATGTAACGTTCGAGATCTCGAAGAATCGAGTGTCACCGGCCAGCTACTGCAGTCAGTTATAAACAATTATAATTAATAAATTTTTTGAATTTGAAAGCAGAAAAAAATTGATGGGCAAAATTAGGAACAAACTGAAAACATAATTTTACTTTAAATCTTACTAAATGTTTATTTACGACTTCTATGGAAATAATGTGTCAGTGTTACGCGCTTAATAAACCAATAAAATAAAGAATAGAATCGAATTCCAGCTTTGTGAAAAATATGCTATCTTTGCATCCTATTTCCGGATAGTATTTTTAGTCCTGCTTCGTCGAATATGTGCTAAATAAGGTACTTCAGACAAACTGACTGACTGAGAAAAATATCACAAGAACAGTTAATAAACGATAATTATAGAAATATTATTCACTTACTATCGTTTTTTGCATTGATCATATGTGATTATAAAAATTTGCTACAGATGCAAGTGTTACTACTACTGCTGTAGAAACGTTTGTAAATGGTTACGTTATTTCGGTTACAAGAAATTTATATGCCTTCCGGTATTATGTTTTTAGCTTTTCCTTCCCGTATTCGCTTCCTGAGGAATTACTAATTATATCACTTGTTTCGTTTCAGTCGCAGAAGACGGGGAGGCTTCACAGAAATAGATCTGATTGCATATTAAATTAGGGAGGATCTTGTCTTTTTGCATGTATAAAACTTTAATGGGCTTCTTCACTGATTAAACTTTAATTACATTGAAATTCTATATAATTGTATTTTAAAATACAAAATGGATTTAATGAAGTTTTTAATTCGGATTTCTTCTAAATACGCCTTTTCCTTTAAAACTTTTCTTACTCATTTCAATGCTTTCTCGTAAAATCTTTTTTAATATCGTGTATGTTGAATGTTCATAATTCAAAAATTAAAAACTGCCAAGCCATAAAAATGAAACATTCTTTGTAATTTCAAGCTTGAAAAATTACTCGTTTGAAGAATTTAAAATTAAACCGCTTGTATTTTCTGAAGCGTTTTCATTTTTAGAACATTGAAGCAAACGTATTCTGGTAGCAGGCTAAAGAAAATTTCATTCAGCCAAAACTTGCGATGAGCCAGCTTTACTTGGCATAGCTGTTTTTTAGGAGAATTGAATTCCTCATAGAAATACGCTTGGTTAAAAAAAAGTATTTTTTGATTAAATCAGAAACAAATTCTTAGCAATAATCATATGCCTAATCATGCCCAAGTGTTTCTTTCAGTGTAATTTATTAATGCAGAACTTTAAAGAATGTTGGCGCCAAAAGTTCTAGGAATACCTTCTCGTTCATGCAATTAATGAACCTCAGCCTCTCGTTCGATGACAAGGTGTTATGTCTCGAACTTGGCATGTGAACGTCGCGCGTTGCATATGTAACTAACGTGCGTACCTGACTTGAATGGCTTGAGATAACGACGCATCGATTATCCCATTAAGTCGCCACTTCATCTAAAGAGAATCTCAGTTGCAGAAAGAACCCTTGACGTATGTCAAGGTCAGAGGATTCATCTAATTCATAGCTTGCAACCACTCTTCTGAAATTATTCTTTCCAAAAATTTATCAGCTTTCGCACAAATTCAGATCAGGTAACTTTAAAAAATGGATTTTCTTCAATTGAAGACCCGCATGCAAATAACGACACATACCATTTTCTCTGTCAATATCAAAGTCCCCTGGAGCCTTAAAAACAATGGTCAAAATTTAATTTTTCAATGATGTATCTGGATTTAAAACTTTATTGAGCATATTTTTCTACTTAGAAATAAGGTAGACCTTTTCAGTGCTCAGTACGTTGGTTTTCGAAAATTCTTATGTATTGCACTTTGAGGGTGTCTTTCGACTGATAGAGTAATCGCCATTTGAAAATGTGTGTTTTTAATTTTTTCTGACGCCAGACATAAATTCGACTTTTGTGTCTTCCAGTGTTTCGCTTATCGAGGGAAAACATGAAATCGGAGAAAGGTATGATAAAATTTTCTGGACAGAATCATATCAAAATATTGAATAGTTTAGGAGCAGTAATGATTTTAGCTTATGGTGAACTCGAGTTGTCGATAGTACAGTTTTTCGCTAGTGCGTTTTTGCTTACAATACCATATATTCCTTAGTGTATAAAAATTTAATAAAAGTAAGTTTACAAAATACTCATCAATTTGATTCAATTCTTAATTAATTTGTATACAAACTATACAATTTGATACTTTTACGCAAAAAAAAGGTAGAATATTATTATTTAATAGAACAGTAATAATTTCTTATTTGAAAAGAAAAACTATACAAACATTTACCTTGTTTTTGCAAGTTTTTTGTACATTTCGCGGCCATGTACTCTCGTCCCTCTTTCGTTTTCTACTTCTATTTCTTGGAAGTTTATTTTCCATTTGAATATAAATTGAAAAATTACGACGTGTTCATTAAATCACTTTTTAGCAAGCAAAAAATATTCAACACTCAAAAACTTCTTTAAACTTAATAGAGTAGTGTCAACAGAATAAATAAGGACTAACTGATCTGTTGTAATTTTAAAATATTTTTAGTCGAAGTCCAAAAACCGTGTGCATGCGTTATAAAGGTGTAAAAATAACGTACATTAGAATAGCATACATTTAAATCCAAAACATTACCAGCAAAAAAAGGAATTATAAATGGAATAAAATTAAAAAGTGTTATGTAAACTTACGTTTGTTAAATGTGTATTTAAAAAGAAAAATATCGCATTATAAGCAAAAACTCACTGACGAAACACCGTGACTCAGCGGTAAGCCCCGGAGCCTATAGTAAACTCGAAAACTAGAGCGTTGTCATAAACTAAAATCATTACCGCTTCTAAAATAAAACAAAATTATTAACATTTTTCCAAACAAAAATTTTCAAAATCTGTTTACTCTATCAATCGAAGGACATTCTGAAGTGAAAGCCCTAAATATTTGATTAAAAAAATTAAAAAACTGACGAACTGAACACTGATTGAAGTGAAAAAAGAATGAAAATTTATTTCTCTCAAAGATACCGCTTTTTTATTTTAATTTGAAAACTAAAAAAGCTGCCACTGTTTTCTAAGTAAAGGAAATTGCACGATTAAATTTAATATCTAGATAAATCATTTGAAAATAAATATTTTAATTTTCTTAAAGTCTCCAGGGAACTTTGTATTTTTTCAGAAGAAATTGCATGTGCACAGTTGCCTAAGTGGCTCTTTTTGCAATAAAAATGATCTTTTTATTAGAAAAATTTAATCGGATATTATTTATAGTTCGCGTAACGACTTTAAAGAAATAATTCTCTAAAATTATATACAAAAGTATCCCACATTGTATCTTTTACCATTAAATATAGGACAAAAGTTTATGGTTCCATTTTTAGTACATATTATGATGATAATACTGTATATTTTTATTATATTTGTAAATTTATTTTAGTTTCTTAAATAAGGTACCAATCAGAAACTGCGAAAATATATATTGTATATTATATATTCGTACCGATAAAGTCCTACTCTTCCCTAAAAATAATGCTTTCTATTAAAATAATCTAGTTTTAACATTCATAGATCACCCACTTTAAAGGAATAAAATATAATTTCCTACTTAGAAACAAAATTTCAGCTTGCGCGAACTGTAAATAATAATGGATTTAAATTTTCTTTTTTGTAAATATTTTCTTGGTCGAATAAGAAATACATTAGGCTGTCGTAAGTATTTAAATTTAAAATTATTTTGTTTCAATTACCCTAGATGATATGCAATTCTAGAGAAAATAATTGAATCTCTCGATTCATACTTAACAGTAAATTAATTTTTTGAATATTTAACATCGACTCTTAAGCTGTAAAAATTAAAATAAAAATAGCAAGGTACTAAACATTGCGTAATGACAAGAATGTTTCAATTTTTTTTAATGAAATTAAATTAATTTTAACTTACCGAAATAACATGTTCTCCTTTTCCAGCCTTAGCAATGATATCCCAGTCAATAGTATCAGCGTAACAAAGTGCCGGATTTTTCTCAAAGCGTACTGATCCTCTCAAAATAGCGGTAAGAGAATGTAAACCGATTTCCTGAAGGTGCATCATCTCGAATGCCACCAAGGCATAATTAATGAATAATGAGTTTCCACGAATCACTGACAAATTTGGAAAAAGATGACCAATGCTTTTAAGACCGTTTACCCTGAAAACAAAACATTTATAGTTTGCAGATAGTACGAAAACTTAGTAGTAAAATTAATTTCTTTCCAATTCCACATATTCATATTCAGTTAAAATTGAGAATTTTTCCTTTCCAATTACTAGATATATGCACTATTTACTGAAAACATATGGAACACTTTTTATAAATATAAATAAACGAGCTTTCAACATAAATGTTTTCCAAATTTCAATTTCCATTTAAATTATTTTTAATTCTTGAATTCCAATTCAAAGTTTTATGACTCAATTTGAAATGACATACCTTTTCTCAAATAAAAGATTAAAATTGTACTATTCCATTCAAAAATGACGATTGAAAATTTATCTCAAATTCAAAAGCCTTTCATTTTGAGGATTTTCAAAACCAAAACTGAAACCACTTTTTAACTTCAATTTTTTGGTAATATGCAAGACGTCTTTTATTTAAATTATTATAAAGCTGAGTAACTGCGATATTTAAAACTTCTTAAATTGTCTTTATAATTACACTCAGGATTCAAAAGTGCTTTTTAGTGTTTGAAAATTATTCCACCTTATCTTTAGAAACAGTTTTAATAACTATTTGTAAAAATTATTTTAGAAAAAGTCTGCTCTCAAAAAATTTTCAATCGTTCTGAAAATTTAGATTGTTTGTTATATAAAAATGGATTTTTCTCGTTAATAATTGTTGGGCTGATAGTTGCATAAAGGCATTTAAAGATGCATTGAAAAAGGTAAATTATATTTTCTGAATATACACACATAGACTGGAAAATAATTTCGATCAAAGATGTTGCAATTTTAGCTTATACATTATGGGGGTTATTTTTCTAACGATTAGGGGTGAGAAATAGTTACGTTTAAAAGTACCATGTTACTATTTTATAAGTAAGTTTCATCTATGTAGATATCGCCTTTTTTCAATACGTGTTTTTATTACAGGATGTTGATTTTATTATATAAGGGTTAATTTTACAAAAGCGATTGATATGGCATTGAAAAATAAAGAAAGACACAAAAATCCCAACAGTTAATGTATACAATTTTTGGCATCAGTTTGCAGGTTTGTATGCTGATACAAATACGGGGGTTGTTTTTGTAACGATTAAGGGTGAAGAATAAGTTTGCTTCTCCGCTATGCTTTAAAAATACCTTTCAAATTTTTTATAGGTATTTTACATCTAGATAGTTTCTTTTTTCAAAATACATTTTGGCAGCACGGGGGTTGCTTTTTAAAATAAGGGCTGATTTTACAAAAGTGTTTTAAATCACATTGGAAAGTAAAGAAATAGCAAAAAATCAAGCCTGTTCATTTATGTAATCCTTTTTTGATTACAGGGTGTAATTTTTTAAATAAGGGTTGATTTCACAAAAGAGATTCATAGCACATTGGAAAGCACAATAATAAAAAATAAATAAATATTTCGAATTTATCTTAACATAAAACTGAAAAACAATTATGTTTCTACTCGCAGTTTTCTCTTTTATTGTTATTTTCCTCGCATGGGAGGAAATGAACAATAGTATTATTTTCGAATAATCCTAGCACTTTCTTCTAACAGATCAATCTTTCCAAGTACAAATGTATTGAAAGTAAAAGTCACTATTAAAAGAATTATAGGAATGCCCAAATTCTATTCACATTTCATGAATCGTACTTCCGCGTATCTTTTGCCAAACCGGAAGCATCGGTAAAGCGTCTGCCAGCTTCTAAATTCAACACATGACCCGCTTCAAGCTAATAAACCAGTTTATTTGCATGTAGTTAGAGAAGGAATAAAATTGAATTTAACTAAGTATTAAAAACAAGAGTACTCTTAACCGTTTAATACTATTTTCGATTTTCTTAATTTTCATTTAACTCCGCATCTCATAAGGTGGTTACAAGTTACTGTATAATTAATAGAAGAAGAGAAAATTACGAAAAAATTACGAACAGTTTATTACAGTAAACCCGGTAGGAAAATAACTATATATTATTCCTGAATTTTTTCAACGTTTTTATTCAACGGCTCCTAGGTTTGGCCGTTTAAGGGTTAAAATTGAATCACGTATTTTTTGCTCAATAAAGCATAACATGGAAACCAAAAAATATAAAATGGAACTGTTTTCTACTTACCTATAAAGTACGAGATAGTCTGTGATTTCGACGAGTTTGGGAAATGTACGATTCGTATAGGCAGAGTCGTTTGCATGATCAATTAATAAAATTTGAACGAATCCTTCGACCACAGAACAATTGCTAAGCCTGTCCAACTCGCTGACTTTATTGCGTATATCTATGCTTTGGCACACTGCAAACAAAACCAAAAATTACATTAAATATATTCTAATAAATAAAACAATATATTTTAAATATTAAAAATTCATAGAATTAATTAATTTGGGCAATTGGGTATTTTCACTTCAACCACTGGCTAACTTCACTTCGTTGAATTCTGAGGAAAAAACAGTGAACCAAATGCATGGAACAAAACTTTATTTTTGCAATATCTTCGTAATGAATAATAATTATTACCATTTTATTATTTCATTAAATAGACCTTAAGAATGGAAATTGTTTTTTCAAATAAACTTATACATAAATATTAGTTTTTACGAAGATGTGAACAAAATAGAGCAAAAACTAACCGATTCCCAAGCATTTGGCCCATTGTTTTTCCCTCAGCATTCAATGAAGTGAAGTTAGCTGGTGGTTGAAGTGAAAATACCTAATCAGGCATTTTCACTTCATTGTCAGCTAACTTCAGTTAGTTGCGCACTGAGGGGAAAACAATGGACCAAATCGAGGACCAAATGTATGGGCTTTGGTCCATTTTGGCCCTATTTTATTAATATAATCGTACAATTAATTGTTTATATATACGACAAGGGTATTTAAAAACTCGTTTTTATTTTTAAGAACTATTTATTAAAATAATAAAGTGATAATAATTATTATATATTGTTGATATATTACAAAATTACAATTTTGCCTAATTATTCTTTTTCACTAGCTTTTTCATGAAGACTAAGTTCTCCTATACAAAATTCTTGTGGTCAATAAGTCCCAGTCTGTAACAATCGTTTATTAAACAGACTTTAAAAATAGTCATATAATTCTTTTTTTAGACTCAAAAGTTCTCTGTGCCACTAAAATCCATTTAAAAATTCACTTTCTAAGAAAAATTCGCACTTCCTCGCTACTTCGGGAAAATTAAGCGTTAAGAGAGCAGTATATTTTGAAAGTCTTGAGGGGTGTTTTAACTATTACGTCATTTTTTTTTTCTAGAAATTTTGAACCCCTTCTATCTTCACACATGTAACGCTTTTATAGATTTTTAATCTATGTCCCGCTAATGCACTACGTAATACTTGAATGCTACCCAAAATTTTTAAAACTAATTTACGAGATATTTCATAGGTACACGCTAGAAACCTGTGACGATTTAAAATTAAAAGCTCTAAATTGTACAATTTATATTAAAATGATTTAAAAGTGAAGAATAATAAATTAAAAGCATTTGATTGTACAAGATTTTGTAATTCACAGTACTCTTTAATTTTGATAAGTTTAGATGAATGGTTTGGTTTTAAATGTTAGTCATTCACATAGGACAATACCGAATTTAAAGTACCTGAAAAGAACGAATGACAGGATTCGACCCCCTACCACCAAAAATTCTGGAAATATGTACATAATCGACATATACTTTTCCGAGGGTGCCGCTTGAAATCCTCTCCCGAAACTTTGTTCTGTTTAAGGCCTTGATTAAAATTGATTATTTATGAGGGCTTCAACTGAATGTGCGTACGGCTCGCTTCGCTCGCAAGTTTGAGCGCGCCCGGAGCGCGCGTCTGTTGAATCTCGCGCTTCGTGCTCGGACAGAATTACACCTCGCGCTCGGATATTCATTCTTTGCATTAGGAATGCTTAAATGACACTTTATCAAAAAGATCTATTTTAGATCGCAGTATTTCTACGCCTCTTTATATTGTAAATTTTCTACCAGTTCTGCCTAATTAAGTATAGTTAAAGATTAAGTTTCTCAAAGCTTTGTAGGTTTTGAGGTACACATTCTCAGAAGTGATTCACGGAGAAAACACAGAATTTTAAATTGGGTAAAAAGTGAGTGAAAAATGGGTATAAATCCTTTACGGCATGGGAAAAATATCAAATGGTCTTAAAATATAGCAATTTTTTAAATGTAGATAGTAGTAAATCATAAATTAATGG
>JAAAKG020138711.1:0-10922 GCA_010014905.2 Druon quercuslanigerum
AAATACATTTCGGTATCCTAATATTCGCTATTTTAATTTTCGGTCACTTGAACCATCGGAAAAATGACCGGCTGTCCATCTTTTTATCGAATTTACTTCGAACTTGAAAGATCAAAAAATAAAAACGCTTTGAGGGGGAAGTGCTTTTAAAATCGGATCTTACTATATATAGTATATTTATAGCCATTTCTTGTTCTTCAAGTCCGGCTTTTAAATCTGAAATTTTCAATCGGAATTATTCTCATATAAGTTTTTTTCATTTTAATGTTTCACATTCAATTAGTTTAGAAGTTTAAAGTGGTAAACTTCTACTACTCCATTTAGCGTAGAAAATCTGTTTTATATAGTTCCGGGTAAATTTTATGAACGATAAATTATAGTATGTAAGCTTGGCGCAATAAGAAATTAAGTCGATGTGTTTAACAATTGTATAATAATTGATTAAAATCGTAATCAATGAAATAATTACTCGCGGAACTAAACAAAAAATCTTAAGGCTTACCTAAACTTATATTTACTGTTTCCTCAGTTTATTAATCGATATTCCTAATGATATTCTCAAATAATTAATGTTGGTTTTGCGGCTTTGGCGTCCAAATGATTTTTTTGTTTGTAATTCTTATAAAATATACAATTTTACTAAGAAGTTTAAATTATGAGAATATTGGAAAGTAGATAAGATTTAGTAATCTAATTTCTGAAATATGTTCTAATAGATAAAAAAAAGGTCGTATTTACTTTGTAATAGATGAATAGATGAAACATATCAGATGACTCAGGAAATGAGTCAAACTGAATTCCTGGAGATTAGGAATTTGCCTCGAACTTTGATTTAGTTCGTCAGTGAATTTAAAATTTTAAACATTTTTCCAAGTTTATTGATGTTCGTAAAATATTTTTTAAGCTTAAACACACCCAGGTGGAAATTATAAAAAATTATATAAAATGATAAAAAAAAAGATTAAATTGTTCTTAAAACGCATCTACTTTATCTACTTTAATTGTAAATTTAATTTAAACTTTTGGGCTAATTTCAACACCACCGATTCCTATATGCGAACGATATGACAAAAATGTATTAAAAAATAAATATTAATTGATTGCGAGTATTTTTTTATGAATATTAATGGTCCTGCTTACAATAAATACATATATTACATTTTTAAACATTATATTACAAATAAAATTTTTAACACTACTGAGTTTCGAACCTTACATCTATATTCTATACCAAATTCAATAAAAAATCATCATCGTAAGCCAAAGTTCAAAAAATGTAAGACGTCAAATTTTAAACTTCCTTTAAAATATAAGTGCAATAATTTTTAAATGAAGAATTTAAATATATCACCAATTTCTCATCGTGTAATATTTCTTTTTTCGCGTTTTAGACCATTTTACTACTTTTATAAAGATATGAAACGTAATTTTTTATGAGCATTTAACATTTTTAACGGCGGAGCTTAGAAATTTTATTGGTAACTCTGGCGATTTTTATAAATAAAATTTTGTTTTGACATTCGTGTTACTTTTTGCTTTTTAGGTTTTTTAGACAACTTTACGATGTCTATAATTACATCAAACGAAAGTTGTTCAAAAAAGGTAACATTTCTACTACAATAGATGAATTTTTTTAACAAAAGTTGAATTTTGAAGATTTTAGTTAAATAATTAACAACAAAATATGAATTTCAAAGAAAATGTTAGTATTCTACCAAAATAGTTGAAAATTCAAAACAAAAAGGATGAATTTTGAACAAAAAATGTTAAATTTATAACCAAATAATACAATTTTGAACTAAAAATATAATCGTCGGGAGGAAGCAACTGCAAAAAGAAACAGAAATACAGCAAAAATAAATGCCGCAAAAATTCATTTTCAAAAATTTCTAAATATTCCCTGGCCATTTTTTTAATTTAACAGGATTTTCGAAAAGTTGTAGTTCCCAGAGAATAACAAAATTTTTATTGAATGCCTTTTCGAATAAGAAAATTCCCGACTGTAAATTGCCAAATAATTATAAAATATCTCACCTAGTAAATTCCCGAATTTAAACAATTAAAAAAATTTTTTTTGTAAATATTATTTATTAAAAATACAATGATCAAATATGTTTATTAAAAAAAATTATTGTTAAAAATTTCTAAAGCTATTGTTTGAAATTAAAATTAAAATAATAAAAAAATTTGAATAAAATATTTGATTTATTTTTAACAAGTAAATAATATGTATCACAAAACTTTCCAATTTTTTTCCTAGCCATTAATATTCAAATTCCATAATCTTAATATTGTACAATTTTTAATATAAAATCTTAAATTTATTATCCTTCACATTTATTTAAAATTCCTTTTATATAAATCCCTCAATTTTTGCAAGATTTTAATTTTTCCCTGACCGAAAAAATTCCCTAATTGCAATTCCTAGAAAAACTAAAAATGATTACTTTTGTTAAAAATAATTTAAAAAGAATACTTAAACAGGTTTCCACAATTTTCAAAAAAGAATCTGGATGCTTTTATAAGGCCATTTTTTTAATTTAACAGGGTTTTCAGAAAATTGTAGTCCCCAGAGAATAACAAAATTTTTATTGAATGCCTTTCCGAATAAGAAAATTCCCGAATTGGAAAATTCTCGGATAATACTATTTTCGAGCAGTTTATAATATTACCGAATTGAAAAATTCCC
This sequence comes from Druon quercuslanigerum, assembly GCA_010014905.2. Taxonomy (NCBI): domain Eukaryota; kingdom Metazoa; phylum Arthropoda; class Insecta; order Hymenoptera; family Cynipidae; genus Druon; species Druon quercuslanigerum. The sequence goes on from JAAAKG020138711.1 coordinate 2,690, forward strand.
AAATAATAAAATTCCCGACAGTTTATAATATTTAGTTTAATATTGAAAATTTTTAAAGCTATTGTTTAAATTTGAAATAAAAATAATAAAAAAATTTTAATAAAATATTTGATTTATTTTTAACAAATAAATAATATTTATCACAAAACTTTCTAAGTATTCCCTGACCAATTTTTCTCCCTGGCCATTAATATTCAAATACCATAATCTTAATCTTGTAAAATTTTTAATATAGAATCTTTTATAAATGAAATAAAACAATTTCAAATTAAATAAACAAAATCTGAAATTTATTATCCTTTATATTTATTTGAAGATCCTTTTATATAAATCCCCCAAATTTTGCAAGGCTTTGTTTTCAAAATCTTTAATTTTTCCCTGACCGAAAAAATTCCCTGGTTACAATACCTAGAAAAACTAAAAGTTATTATTATTTTTTTTAATAATTTAAAAAGAATACTTAATAAGGTTTCCACAATTTTCAAAAAAGAATCTGGATGCTTTTGTAAGGCCATTTTTTTAATTTAACAGGATTTTCAGAAAATTGTAGTCCCCAGAGAATAACAAAATTTTCATTGAATGCCTTTCCGAATAAGAAAATTCCCGAATTGGAAAATTCTCGGATAATACAGTTTCCGAGCAGTTTATAATATTACCGAATTGAAAAATTCCTGACAGTTTATAATATTCCAAAATTTGAAAATTCCTGACTCTAAATTGCCAAATAATTATATAATATCTCACCTAGTAAAAGCCTGTATTTAAAAAAATTATTTTTTCATAAATATTATTTATTAAGAATACAATGATCAATTATGTTTATTAGAAAAAATTATTGTTAACAATTTCCAAAGCTATTTTATAAATTTAAAAATTTGAATAAAATATTTGATTTATTTTTAACAAAGAAATAATATGTATCATAAAAACGCTTTTAATTGTTTAAATTCGGGAATTTTCTGTCGGGAATCTTATTATTCGAGAATTTTAAACTTCGGCAGTATTATAAACTGTCGGGAATTTCATTATTTGTGAATTCCAATTTTATTTACCAGTGATTTTATAAATTAAGGGTTGCGGTACAGAACTAGATAGCCAATAAAATTAGAATTTTTCAGAAGAGCAAAATAACATTCTGTAATATCGTCATGAAAAAACCCTGATGAAAGTGGCTTTTGTCGAAAATGGAAACTCATTTTATTTTCAAAATTAATTGGTACTTTGGTGCTGAAAAAAGTAACAAATAAAAAAGAAGCTTTGAATTATTGTATTTCATTGAAAAACGTTTAGGAAGTGAAATATGGACAGAAAAAGGTTTCAAAAAAAGGTTTGGATTTAAAATACCAATATTTTATTTTTACTGTTTTAGATTTTTAAAGAATTTATTTCTGCACCCTTCAAATCATTCAATATATAGGGAACTTTTGCGATTGATCCATAAGTCCAACCGGAAACGTTTCTATTTGTAGATACATAGATTTTTTTTCTAAAACAAGTCACGAAACGAATAAATTCTTCTTTTCACCATTTCCCATTAAAAAGTTCCTCACTGGCCATTGATCTTGCACTTGTCGTGCTTACATTTTCCTTCTGCACTTTGTTAGCTTCTTCGAGAATTGAGAATTGAAAACTCAATCTGCAGTCGTATGGTGGTGCATGCATTGAAAAAAAGTTGGAAAAAAGGAACTTTTTGAGAAGGTTCTCAGAATCTAAGACTCTAAGGGCGAGAAGTCTTTGAAATGTCTTTCTGACTTTTGTGTGACAAGAACATCGGGAGTCGTTTGCCACACATCCTTAGCCGCCCCTTTTCGTGAGGCGTGCAGTGTCATTTCTTTATGCCCTCTTTTAAGAAGGACCTCCCTTTTCTCGAGAACTTGGCTTTTCTTACGGAATTCTACTTTTTCCCACTATTACTGTTTCCTTTCAGATCTTTCTTTCAACTTTAAATGCTGCCCTCGTACTCTAAATCGGTATAATATTATGCTTTTATCTCTTTCAGAATTTAGTTTTTAAAGCTTCACGAGTTTGTGGAATTTTTACTTTATGATTTTTCTCCAGTCACACAATTTCATTCATAAAATGTTTGTGGTTCTTGGAAAATCTATTTGACAAAATATAATCTCATAGAGATTTCGTTTATAGTAATAATCGCTGGGGGGATTATATTGGCTCTTGATAAGAAATTTTGTAGATATTGTTGTTGTACGATTTTATGGGCAGGTGAATTAAAAACAATTAAGTTACTTTAAACGTTTCGGCACACAATGTTGGCCCTCATTAAAGAATTTTCGTAAGTCTTCTTTAATTTAAAATTATAGATATGCGGTTAGCGGCAATCGAAGGTACTTTCTACACCCAGAAAAAGTTCTGTTTAAATTAAAAAAACAAAAACTTTTTGACTAGGTTCATAACAGTTACTAGAAACAATCAAAGAAATAATTTCTTTAGAGACAGTAATTTGAAATAAGCCAATTATTTCTTTGAATCTAAGAAAGATTTTTTTTCTAATCCACGTTACTAATGTGCCACGAGATTGCGCAGAAAAAATCAATTTGATTATTTTCCGTTACCGCATCTTTCGGAACACGTGTTGTCAAATTTTGGCGAAGACGGACGCCTCTTGTTAATAATTTAAATTCATGTGAAAAATTTCATCACTATTTATTTTTTATCTTAAATTTTCGTGAAGAATTGCAAATTAGGAAAGAATAAAATTCATTTACACACAAAAAATATTAAAATAAACTTTTTTCCGCAGGTGAACAAATAGACCATGCAAGTTTCTTGAAACTCGAGTTGTCGAATCCGATTATTCAAAAAATATTTGCTCTTATTTAATCAGAGTTATTATCGTTTTAAATTAAATGGAATTATTTGCTTCATGAGGAAGCCAATTTATTTATAATAATTCTTTATTGAATTCAAAAAAAAAGTTTATTTATTTTAAAGTAACCTGTTCTCTTTTTTCAACCAAAACGTTTATTTCATTTAAAGAAAATTTTCATTTGAAGCAATAAAATATTTCTTTAATTTAAAGAAATTTTCCGTTTAAATTAATGAAATATTACTTTAAGTCGAATAAAAAAATTAACAAAAAAATTTCTTTAAAATCAGACAAATGTTTCTTTGCCCGTATATCAATACTAGAATTTCTTTGATTGAAAGAAAGTTTCTTTGGTTCAACAAAACTGTTTTCTGGGTTTAGTACCTAAAAATTGTACTACCGCAATTTTTTAATTTGTTCATCCGGTCATTCTTTCAAAAATCCGAAAGTCAACTCCCCCCCCCCTCTGATTTTTCACGTTTTTAAGAAAATTAAGGAAAATTCAATCCCAAAATGTTGCAAAATTTGACGTAACGGATTTTTCAAGAAAATTCTGGAAGATGATGATGCTGTCCTTTCAAATCATAAGAAATCTTCGAAGTTCAACCTAGCGAAGAATTCTCACCAGAATTTTTTCCTTTTTCGATGCAGGGGAGAATGTGTGTCCTAAAAAATTTTCAATCTACACGAGTTTCAATCGATCAGGTTCGGTAATAACGTAGGTAATAACTCCGTTGCATGAAGATCTATAAAAATTCTCTGATGAGGGCACCATTGTCTGTCGAAATTTTAAAGGAACCAAATTATTTCTTAATTCACCTTACCCTATAGCCAACAACGTAAATCAACAGTTTCTACCAAATTAATTTTTTTATTAAAAATTTCTTATATCGTATGGATACCTCGTAAATATTGAACGAAAGTGCCCTCTAACAGTCTAACAATAGCAAGTTCTCTCTAGTCACTATTGTGTTCTACTGATGAATTTTTTCTTACAATTAACGAGGATTGAAGATTAAAAATTATATAAACAGTATTGAAAAAATTCATTATTAGTCAATAATTAGGAAATAATAATAATAATAATTATTATTAGTAATTCATAATTTTATTTATCAGTAAATAGATTTTGATTCATTATTCTGATCAAATTTTTCCACTTAAATGCGAACTGAATGAATAAAACCGAATAAAAAAAATTAACTATTTTTCGTTGAAAAAAGTAAAATGTAATTATTTGATTAAAACTAAAACTAAAACTTAAAAACAAACTTGTTTGTTTAAAAAAAACAACTGTTTTGTGGAAAATTCTTTTTTTGTAATTCATATGTTAGGATTGAAAATGAATTTTTTGTTAGAAAGCTCATTTCGTTTTTTTTTTTTTTTTATGAATTCAATTGATTTTTATTTAAAATAAAAAGTATTTTCTACTTAAATTATCAATTTTGTTAAAGTATCATTATTAACTACTTTTAATTGAGAATTAAAATCTTTTGTTGTTAAAATATAAACTTATCACATTTTTCGTTGAGAATTTATCTTTCATTATCGAAAGTTTAATTTTTTTTTTTTAATCAAAAATTTGGATAAAAATTCATCAATTTAGTTGAAAGTTTATCTCTGGTTGAAAATTCGTTTTTTTTAGTGTTGTTAAAATGCCATCTTTTTGCTGAAAAATTCGTCTTTTTGGATGAATTCGACTATTCTTTATTGAAAATTAAAATATTTTTTGGTTCTAATGTCGACTATTACATTTTTCTTTGAGAATTGATGTCTTGAAAAACCATTAATTTTGATGAACATTCATCCTTCCTGGTGGCAAATCAACTGTTTTATAGAATAAACTTTTTTTCTTTGCAAAGTCTAAAATTTAATTATTTCGTTAAAACTTTAACTATTGTTGATTGTTTGAACAATAAACTATTTTGTGGAAAATTCTTTTTTGTAATTCATATCTTAGGATTGAAAATGCATTTTTTGTTAGAAACCTTTTTTTTTATGAATACAACTGATTTTTATTTTAAATAAAAATATTTTCTACCTAAAATATCAATTTTGTTAAAGTATCATTATTAACTATTTTTGATTTAGAATAAAAATTTGTTGTTATTAAAATACAAACTTAACACATTTTTCGTTGAGAATTCATCTTTCATTATTGAAAGTTTAATTATTTAGTTGAAAAATCAACAATTTGGATAAAAATTCATCAATTTAGTTGAAAATTTATCTCTGGTTGAAAATTCGTTTTTTTTAAGTGTTTGATGTGAAAATACTTTTTTTTTTGTTTTTTGTTAAAGATTCATAACTTTCTTGAATATTCGTCTTTTTGGGTGGAAAATTTACCTTTTGAGTTGACAATATTCATATTTTATGGTTGAAAATGTCAACTTAAAAAAAAGTCTTAATTTTTGTTGATAGATTCAAATGTTTTTTGTTGAAAAGTAAATTTTTTTTTTAGTTTAAATATCGAATATTAAATTCTCGGTTGAGAATTCGTTTTTTTTTTTTTTTTTTTTTTTTTTTTTTTAAAATTTATCACTTGGTTTAAAATTGAACTTTTTTTTTTAACTTTTTTTTTTAGATTTTTCGCTTCAGTTGAAAATTTGTTAATTTAATATATTATAAAGATTAATTTCATGCAAAAGAATTTTGGCTTGCGAGGCCTGCAACTTTTATAAAGATGTTTTTGTTTGGAAACTAGAGAATTGATTAATTTTTCATGTTTAGTTTATCGATCGAATCGTCCACGGCTTCCTTGGCAAAGATGTCCTTCAAATCTATAAAATTACGAAACAAATCGCTTAGGAAATATTTGCGATTGGTATTATCAAACAAAATCTTTTTCAAACGGCTTCCTTTCTAATTTATTGAATTATTAATTAATTAATTGGTAATCTCAATAATAAATTATTATTAATTAATTAATTAAAATAATGAATTAAAATCTTATTTTAAAAAATAGAGAAAAGAGGAAAAAATTGGGTCAAAATTCTCGAGTTTCGATTTCAAACGATTTTTCGAATCAAGGGATCCAAGGGTGATTGGGCAAAAAAAGGGAACGGCATTATCCATAATAACATTTAATTTGAAAATGTTGATGTTTGAGTTTAACAAAGAAATTATTTCTGTAAATGTAAATCTAATTAACAGTTGATTACTCACGAAATGAGAGACATCCATTAGAGTATAATAAGTAACTGGATTTGTATTTTGTAACAAATAGGCCTTCATTTTAATAAATTAAAGAGGCTTCCATTTTGCAGATTTGAATAAATTACACAAACTACACTGAAGTTATTTTTTACTTTTATGAAAGGGTTTTAAAAGGAAGTAACTATGTTCGCAATAATCGCCAGCGAAATTAATAAATTAATTCTTATTAATTATGAGTATGAACTATAATTATTATCAGCCATTAGCTAATTATAATTAGACATGTCGCTGTACCCGTTTCTGTTGGGAATTCTTGACAAAAGAATCTTTTTAAACCTAATTATTTCACTAGTCTCAGTCTGTGAAATATGTTGTTAAAATTTCATATATTTTTTTTGTAATAATCTTCTTGGTGGAAAATTCATTTCTTTTATTGCAAAATTGATATTTTTCGTTTAAAATTTAACCATTTAATTTATAATTGGACTTTTTGGGTATAAAATTATTCTCATTGACTCTTCGTTTTTTTTTTCTTCAAAATTATTAGTTTTTAACATAAAATTGATCTTTTTCAGTTTTATTTTTTATTTTATGACAATCTTTTTTTTTTTCTTAATATCAACTATTATTACATTTTTCGTTGAAAAATCCATTTTTTAGGTTGAAAATTCAACTACTTTAAAATTCGTTTTTTTGTTGTTAAAAATCAATAGTTTAACTGAAAAATTAACAATTTGGTTGAAAATTCAAATGTTAATTTAAAATTAACTTTCTTGATGAAAATTCATTGTTTTCGCGTTAAAAGTTCAATTGCTTTGCAGAAAACTCGCCTTGTTGGTTAAAAAATAAAACAATTTAGTATAAGATTCAACTATTTGATATCTAAAATTCGCCTGTTTTGTAGAAACTAGATATTTTTTCCTATCAAAATTAAACTATCTGGTTGCAAATTTATGTAATTTGTTAAAAAGTTATATTTTTTGGTAGACAAATTATAATATTCTTGGTTGAAAACTCAGCTATTTGGTTAACAATTTATTTATTTAATTCAAAAAATTTTGTTAAAAATTCTTTTTTTTTGGCTCGAAAATTGTACAATTTGGCTTAAATTTTTTTAGATTAACAATGCAACTATTTTAGGGGTAGTATTTTGTGAAATATTTGTATTTTTTGGTAGAAAACTCAAATATCTGGTTACAGATATTATTATCTAGTTAGAAATTGAACTAATTTGTTAAAAGTTTTTCTAGTGAAAATTGTTTTTGGTGTTTGTTTAAATTTAAATGAATTTTTCTGTAGAAAATTAATCTTTTTATTTGAAAGTTTATCTTTTTGGTTGGAAATTGAGAGTTTTTGTGGAAACTTCGATTCGACCGAAAAATATTTTTTGTTGAAAATTGGTATGTTTTGTTGAAAATTAATTTTTTTAACTGAAAATTCAATTATTTTCTTTTTTCTGTAAAATTTATCTGCTGGAGTTGAGAACTTCGCTCGTTTTTTTTTTTGTTTTTTTTTTTGTTGAAAACTTGTTTTTTAAGTGTTAACATTAATCTTTTTTAGTTGAAACTTCATGCGTTTTGGTGAAAATTCAAATTTGTTTGTAGAAAATTTATTTTCTTGGCTGGAAATTCATCTTTTTGGTTGAAAAATGAACTATTTGGTTAAAAATTTATTTATTTAATTGAAAAATTCGTATTTTTTGTAGAAAGTCTTGTTTGATATTCAACTATTTGGTTCAAAGCTGATGTATTTTGTTTAACAATGCAACTATTTTCTGGTTGAAACTTTACGCATTTTGTGGAATATTCGTATTTTTTGGTAAAAAATTCAAACATCTGGTTACAGATATTATTATTTAGTTAAAAAATTGAACTAATTTGTTACAAGTTCGTTATTTTTCTGGTGAAAATTATTTTTTGTGTTTCATGTGTCTGTTTATACTTACTCATTATTTGATTAATATTTTGTTTAAATTTAAATGATTTTTTTGTGTAGAAAATTAATATTTTTGGTTGAAAATTTTTTGTTGAAAATTGAAAATGAAAATTTAATTATTTCTTTTTTTTGGTTGATTCTAAACCAATGTATTTAGATTATTATGTTATCAATAACATTGAAAATAAATAATCTAAACATAATACATTTCTAGAAATTTCTAACATTGAAAAATTGTTATTTATTTAATTTCAATTTTTAATTTTTTTCTGTAAAATTGATCTTTTGGAGTTGAGAACTCAACTGCTCAATTGGAAA
>JAAAKG020138712.1:0-12563 GCA_010014905.2 Druon quercuslanigerum
GGAGGGGGAGGGTGGTGAGGAGAGCGGGGTGGGGGGGGGGGGGGGGCGGGGGTGGGGAGGGGGATGGGGGGGGAGGGGGGGGGGAGGGAGGGGGGGGGGGGGGGGGGTCAAATTTTACAGAAATCTAATACCTTCTCTGGATGAGAATATAAAAGTAGTTATTTTTTTAACGAAAATAATTTAAATTTGAATCAAAAAGGTGAATTTTCAAACAAGAAGATTAATTTTCTACTAAAAGGGGTTAATATTTGATTAAATACGTGCATTTTTGAACAAATAGTTTAATTTTTAACAAAATAGTTCATTTTGCAACCAAAAAAAGAGATTTTTCAAGCAAAATTCTTAATTTTCTATCAAAAAACGAAATTTCAACATAATGCATACATGAGTTTAACTAAAAAATACAAATGTTCAGCATTAATAAAATAATTACATTTCCAGTTAAAATAATGAATTAATTATCAGAAAAAACGAATTCGGATAGAAAGCATACCAGCAGTTGTGAGAGGTAAACTTAGAAGAGTCTTCAATAGGTTATCTAAAAAACTTTTGTTTTAATATTATAACCATAAAATATTTGTTAGAAATATTCTGCTATCTATGGGTTTATTTTTATTAGGTTAAGAACAGATAAGATGACAATATTGTACACTGTAATTCTGCTAAAAAGTTTATAATTTAATCGAATTGGAAAATTAGAAACCCTTTTTCCCTTTTATCCCCCTAAAGTTTCAAAAATCTCCCAAAAGAATTTCAAACCTATTTTATTCTTCTCCACTTTTTAAAAATATTCCGATTCATATCTTAAGAATCATAAAAATAAATTCAAGACATTATAAAACAAGATGCTTTTGAAGTAAATTTTTTACGAAAATACCGGGATAAATTCTTTTAACTGCAATTAATGCAGTTAATTTATATTATCCTTATATTAAATTTTTTTGTAAATTTCCAATAATTCAATTTAAAATATTTATTTCCACCATTGAATTTATACCAAAAAGAATGACGTTGAATTAAAATTGTTGAATTTCATGGACTTCAAGGAATTTATGGAATTTGTGGAATTAAAAAAATTCATGGAAGTTGGGGAATTAAAGGAAACCATGGAATTCAAGGAAATCGTGGAATTAAAGGATTACATAAAATTTAAGGAATTCAAGGAATTAATGGAATTCAATGATTTTTTGGAATTCAAGGAATACGTGGTATTATAGGAAATCATACAATTCAAGGAATGCAAGCAATTTGTAGAATTCTCGGAATTCAAGGAATTCATGGAATTAAAGAAATTCGCGGAAAATTGAAATTCAAGAAATTAAATTTAAGAAATTCTCAGAATTTATGGAGTTAAACTAAGGTATTCAAGAAATGCAGCGAATTCCTTCAAATCGTGGAATTCGATGAATTCGTTAAATTTCATGAATTCCATGAATTTCTTTAATTCCTTAAATTCTGTGAATATCTTATATTCTGCAAATTTCTTAAATTCCATGAATTCCGAGAATTCATTCTACTTAAACAGTTTTTTGAAATTTCACTTCTACGGTGCGTCTCGAGACACGCACGTTTTTTCTTTTTGACGTTTTTATTCAGTGGGCCAGGGCAAACCTATGGTGTTTTCGATATTCAGATGAAAGGAGGGAACTTTTTTTCATCTTGCACTAATTTGAAAGGGAGGATTAGCTTTCAAGGTAGCCTCAGAACCCGGAAAACAACGAAAAGTCCTGGCATTTTTATAAAGAATTTGGAAAATGTGAAAAAATCCTGTAATCTTGAAGAAGACTCTGGTAATTTTTATACTATTTACTTTTTAAAGTGTTAATAATTATTTGAGTACTTTTGTGCTTATTTTACAAATTCTGATATATCGAAATTGATTAAGTTACGTTCTAACAAGTTTAAAGATCGCGGGAACATATATTATTCGAAAAGATTTTTTAAAAATGGAATCAGTTGATAATTTTATTAAAAATACTGGCTTTGAGGACAAAATGTCAATTAAATCAAAAGATATTACAAGAAGTTGTCATATTTTAATGTTTTCGAAAAATTCAAATGAAACTAAAAATAATGAACATTTTGTATAGGTCTTTGGCTAATTTTGACGTTAAGTCTTTGTAGTATTTAACTAAATTGTTAAGTAATCTTCAGAATTTCTCCATAGATTATATCCTGGAGTTGACTTCGGTGAAGAAACGTTGAAAAATTTCTAACAATACTTGTACTCACTACATACTTAACAAAAATGTAAACTGTAATATTTTTATATTTATAACTAAATTTGATTAAAATATGATAAATATTGAATTAAAAAAATATGTTTGTAAGTATTTATACATTTTTGAATTTTTGAGGCTTTTTGCATGTCCCGGAAGCTAGATCCGCAAACTTATTTTTTCGGAGAAATAAAAGTTGTGCTATATTGTGCTGGACTTGTGTTCATTTGTATCAAAAACGGTTTTTTGAAAAATAAAAAATTGCGGGCACAATTTTTGAAAAACGTTTTATTTTTTGCTAGATCCGCAACTTCTTATTAGAGAAAAAAAGAAAGGTTGTGCTTGGTGGCTCGAAATATACACCATTTTGTGCGGGAAAAAATTCCAAAAAACTAACCGTTCAACAACAAAAAAATGTTATTATTTTAAAAAATTTTGAATTACTGAAACTTATGCTGAGTTTTGCTCAATAAATGCAATTATTATTCAGGACAAGTATTAGTTTCTCAAAATTTGATTATTTTTGGGTCTTTTATTGTTTTTGAATTTTACATTTTGAGTTTTAATATGAGAGTTGTTGATCTCACGTAATTCTGTTAGAAGGAAGAAAGACTACATTTGTCGAGCACAACTCAGCAAAAGTCTTAATTTCTCGAAAATTTGTAAAAATAATAACATTTTTTGGTTTTTGGCTTCTTTTTGAACGGTTAGATTTTTTAAATTTTTCTTTCCTGCACAAAACTGTTTATATTTCGGCATAAATGAGAAAAAATCTAGCACATCTTTTTACACCAAGTTTGACCTTGTGGTAGAATGTAGGGAAAAAATTCGAAAAATATTTTAACAAATTGGTAAAGTAATTCGGAGATTTACCTATAAAATGAGCCCAAGAACTTTTTAATTTTTTAATTGCTTCCGGATTGTGCCAATTTTTTTAAAACATTTCAATTTGACATTTTTTTCAATATCGTTTCATAAAATTTACATTTTTCCATACTATAAAATTGATTCGAATTTAAATTATGAATACAATCTTTTTATAAAGGTGTCCTGGAAATTTTTCAGAAGTTGATCTGGAAAACCTGGAAATACCCGTAAATTTTGAAAATTGACTTCTGTAAAAACCTGCTTTTAATTTAGATCATTGAATATGATAGCGTGCTTTTATATTTGTTAACCATAAATTTTTAAAGCGTTCAATTCAATTGATTAAAGTTTATGAATTACAAAATTATTAGGCTTCAATTATTGTAGTTTAAAATGTTAAAGAGTTCAACTTTAAGGGCTTTGTTTTACAGTTCAGTTTTTATTACTTCGAATGATAAAATTTTTAGTTTTAAGAGCTCGAATTTTTTCATTTCATTGATCGTGAAAAACTTTTGTCAACCAGGAAATGACCCGGAATTTTTTCTCGATTAAAACGGCCGCCCTTAATTTTTTGTAGTTATTTATGTATTATTTTTCCATTATAGAATTTTATTTCTAAACATGTAGAAGAATCTTTGCTTTTTCGCTAAAGATATCAGTATCGACGAAGACATTGACCGATTATTTTGATAGGATCATATCAGAAGTAATGTGCAGCCGTTTAGATGGATTTCTGCCGTAAACTCGTTTGCTTTTTTTTTAAATTTAAAGTTTATTTCAATTTAAATATATCCTCATTGTAAACAATTTAATTGAGATTAAAAGTAACGATGAAGGTCGAAATATGAATAAAATAACCCTAGGATGGGGAATAAATATGCACATCAAAGTCCACCCCATGTTTCCAATTACAACTTTTCAACAAGATAAGAACTTTTTATTATCCGATCCTTATCAACAATTTCCCCTCAATGTTACCAAGAAAGATAAATAATAAGCTATTTATATCTTCAGTCTAAATTTTATCCATTCAGAAAAATAGTTGTCTGGGCTTTTACTAACTGAGAAAACCGGAGAATAGCTATAAATTAAAATAAAACCGGGAATTAACCGAAAGACCAATACATTTGAATGTGTTGTTAGAAAATGTAATAAATATGATAAAAAATAATCGAAAGTCATAAAATTAAGAAAAAATTTATAACAATTATTAAGAATATTTATGATATAAACAGATATTATTCTCTAAGAGATATAATTATTAATTATTATGAAATTCTACTGCATTGTGCACGACTTTTTTAATTTGAACCATTTTATAATTTTTGGAACGTCTGGAGAAAAAAGACCCATTATATTCAAATAGAAATAAAAGTACTAGAAATGTTATATTTTATTTATTTATTTTTAATTGTTTGTTTAAATTGTTTACGAGTGCCGGTATGATTTTTGCCCCAAAAAGCTACTGCTGAAATAGGATAAAAGTACTTAACAATAACAAAACAAAAGATTATCTAGAAACATTCAACTGGCTTTCGAAAAATGTATCTGTTGAACTTGAAAATTTAACTACATATTTGATTGAAAATTAAAATATTCTGTTAATGTTTCATCCCTTTTGCTTGAAAGTTTAACTTTTAAGTTAAGAAGTAATCGTTCTTAGTTGAAAATTTACTTTTTTTTATTGAAAACTCATCTTTTCCAGTTTCAAAGTCAATGGGTTCTTTTACAAAATTGAACTTTTTATGTCGAAAACACAACTTTTTGGTTGAAAACCCATTTATTTTGATAGAAAATATTTTTTGTTTAAAATTTCATTTTTTTAAACTAAAACACCAATTATTTTTTTAAAAATTCAACTGCTTTTAATGGATTGAATTATTTTTAATTAAATTTTAAATTATTTGCTTGAAATTTCAACTTGCTTGAAAGCTAAACTTATTTTATTAAAATTCGTTGTTTTGTTTGTTGAAGATTCATCTCTTGGGTTAAAATTTTAATAAGTTGTTGAAAATTCGTATGATGAGGATGAACTTAACCGTTCTAGGTGTAAAATAAAAATCTTTCTTGATTAAAAAATCTCCTATTATATTTTTCGTTGACAATTCATTTTTTTAAACATTCATCTTTTTTTAATAAAAGTCATCTTCCTTGGTTCAAAGAAAACTTCTTTATTAAAAATTCAACTTTTCGGGTTGAAACAGCAACTGATTTCTACATTATTTTTTATTTAAAATTTTAATTATCTTTCTTTTTTTGTTGAAAATCGTTTTTGGTTTAAAACCCCTTTCTTTCAGTAAAACATTATTTTTTGTTGCAGAACCCTTTCTGCCGGTAGAAAATTTGTTTTGGTTGAAAATTAATTTTTTTAAATGATAATTTAACTTTTCTGATAAAAATTTGTTGTCTTTAGAGAAATTAAATTGTTTTTAATTTAAAATTGAAACTTTTTGTGGTTTAAATATCATATATCATATCTTTTGTTGAGAATTTATCTTTTTTGTGGAATATTTAACTACTTTGTTGAGAATTCACTTGTAATGTTAAAAATACGTTTGTTAATACAAATTTAACGTTTTTAGACTTAAAATAAAAATATTTTTTTGTTGAAATATTATCTATTATATTTTCCCTTTAAAATGAAATTTTTCCAGTTAAAAATTCAACTGCTTGGTTAAAAATGTAATTGTTATGTTGAAAATTCGTTTGCTTATGATAAATTTAACTTTTTAGATTTAAAATTAAGACGAAGTGTCTTATTGTCCCGAAATTCGGGATTTTTGATAAGCTGGGCTAGTCGTCCCGAATTTTCGAGACGACTAAACACAGTCGAATTACAATCTATTTTGGTTAAAATATCAACTATTATACAATTTTGTTCAGAATTATTTCTATCTTGTTTAAAAATCAAAATTTGTTGAAAATTAGTCTTTCTTGGTTGAATTAAACTGTTTTTTATCTAAAATTAAAATCTGTTTTGATTCTAATAACTAATGTATTTTTCGTTGAGAAATAATCCTTTTTGGATATCTTCTTGAAAATTCAACTGGCTACTAAATTTTCTTTTCGTTTCAAAAATCATCTTTGTAGTAACTATTTTGTTAAAAAAAATCGTCTCTTTTATTTTATTACTTCTTTTGGATGAAAATTTTCTCAAACATTTTACATTTTAACTTTAAAACTCAAATTTTTTGTTGAAAAGTCACCTTTTTTGTTAGTAAATCTTTTTTGGTTCAAAATTCAACTATTTTACAGAAAGTTTAATATATTTCGGATTGAAATCATAGGAATTTATACCGTTTCGTATTAAATTCATAATTTTACCAACAATATTAATTTTATTTAAAAGAATTTATTTCCCTATTGTTTTCCTACTTTCACGAAAAATCATCCTTTTTCACCTGTTATCAGATAATTTTGGGCTGTGAGGTCTGTACATTTTTTTATATTAATGATCTAATTTCAAGAGATTTTTATTTCAAGTTTTTAATTTTTTAACAATTTATTTTAACGTTTCTTTAATTTTTAATTACCGTATTTCTAATTTATTTCAATGAAGTACCTCAATAATAAAAAGTATAGATATGTCGTAAATATAATTACATAATGGGTAAAAATTCAAGGCTACAATTGAATACTATCAAGGGTAAGAATGAGTGTCGGTATGCATTTTGTGTAATAAGCAGTCAGTGACTTAAGAAATCAAGCCTGATAAGGTACGGCGACCGAGTGATAAGCCGAAATAAGATATAGCGCCGCAGCCGTCGACAATATCTCAAAGTCAATGTCCTATGCAGAACTGTAGCATGTACTTGATACACATTCATATTTACACACATGTACGAGTCGCATATAGACATAAGTTAGTCAGTTCTGTCAAGCTGATCCCGTGCACGCACTCCCGATCTTGCGTAAAAAATTAAATTTAAAAAAGTGACTAATGTTTTTTTGATCTTAAAAGATTTCAAAAGATTTCGTTGAATTTTATCAGAATTTCTGGTAAACTTTAACGAATTCATTATAGTTTCATAAAACAAATTCACTTAAAAATCATAAATCCATTTAATTCAATATAATCGAGTGAATTCAAAAGACTTCAAGTGAATTAAAGAAATTTCAGAGAATTCTAAAAGATTCAAACGGATTTAAAAGAATTTAGATTATGTTCTATGAAAGCTTAAGTTATTTGAAGGGTGACAGTGCAGAACTAGATAAGCAATATTTTTTTTATAATGATTTTATTGCATAAAAGATTTTTAAAAATACAGATTCACGTTGTGATAAGAGGATTTGTTTGAATTCTCATTTTTTAATACAGTGATATAAAAACTCATTTCAATTTTAGTTACAATTTTTTAGTATTTTAGTGTAGTGTACTAATAGTTTTTTTTCTTCCTGGTACGATATTTTTTGAAAATGTTATCGTTTTTTGAGAAAAAATTATTTTTACAGTTGTTTAATCGAATAATCGTCAATCTCAGTACGACACTGTCACAACAAATTTTGTATTTTCTTGGAGTAGAATAATTTGTTTGTATCAACATTGGTTATTCTTATTCAGTTTTCCCATTTCTCGGGAGCATGTTTTGACATTTGTGATAAATGGGGAATTCTATTTTCAATCGCTACCGAAAAACGGGTTTTTAAAACCTGTTCAATTTCCGCCGGAAAAATTTTGGACGATTTTTACCCTCATTCAGAAATTCAATATCTCGGGAATAAGATTTTTTTTTATTTGTACTCAAGATTAGATTTTTTATCGCAATCGGCAATCGAGGCATTTCTATATTGTGGCCAATGTCACTTTCGTATTGTCAGCTGACACATCTATTTCCTCGGAAATGAGTAACTGTTTCTAATCAAATTTTTTTGGGCTTAAATCAGCTACACGTTATCTCGGAAGTATATTTCTGTCTTATCTTTAAATGGTGATTTCAAATTTACAAAATTTTTGTTCGCTCGTCCTCATTTTATGAAATCCTGAAAATATGATTAAAATGCCGTAAAAGCTTTCAAAATCCCTTAAAATTTATAAACCCTATAGCTCCTGTAAAATCATTCCATATCTTTCGAAAATCTAGGAATTTCTTAATAACCGCATTAAAATTAGGATAAATCCTTTAAAATCATTAAATTAATTTGGAAATATTTTGAAATTGTTCTATTCTATTTAATATGTATTAGAATCTTTTAAAATACTCTAAAATATTACAAAACCTTAAAAATCCCTTTAAGTTATTAAAATCAATTAAAAATTTGTTGGAATATTTTAAAATTCCCCAAAAAAATGTCAAACACTTGGAAATCTTTTCAAATTCCTTTAAACTTTTGAACTGTTCTGAATATACCTAAAATGTTTTTAATCACCCTAAAATATTTAAAATCCTTTAATATTCCTTAAATGCATTAAAACTAATAAAAAATTATTTGGAATATTTTTAAATTTCCTACAAAATTTTAAATTATTTAGATTTTTTTAAATACTTGATTTTTATTAAGTTTTTGAAAATTCTTTGGAATCTTTAAATACCCGACAATCTTTAAAACCCTTTGAAATTCCTTCATGGTATTGAAATAAATGAAAAAATCCTTGAAATCTTTTGAAATACCCAAAAAATTATTCAAGTCTATGGAAACACTTCAAATTATTTAAATCCATTCAAAATACCTTCGGGTTTTATTAAAAATCCTCAAATATTTCAAATCTTTTGAAATAGCATAAAAATACCCTAAAATCTTTCAGATCCTTGGGAATCCCTTTAAGTGATTAAAATCCTTTGAAAGTTCCTTGGAATATATTTTGAAATACCGAAAAATATTTCAAAGCCTTTGAAATCTTTTGAAATTCCTTGGAACTTTTTACAATCCTTAAAATTCCTTGGAATTTGTAAGAAACCTTTAGAATCCCTTTAAATTATTAAAAAATATTAAAAAAGGCCTTAAAATATTTTTAAATGACCTAACATCTTTTAAATATTTTGGAACCCCTTTATTTTTTTTAATTTATTAAAAATTCCTTAGAATCTTTTTAAAAATCCTAAAACATTTCAAATTTTTTGAAAAAGCATGAAAATACTTTAAGATAATTAAAATCCTTTAGAATCCCTTAAAATGATTTAAATTTATTAAAAGCTCCTTTGATTTTTTTAAAATACCATAAAATATTTAAAATCGTTTGAAATCTTTTGAAATCCCTCGTAACTTTTTACAGCCCTTCAAAATTCCTTTTTTTGAAAAGTACATTGAAAATGTAATTTTGTATTGAAAACTCATCTTTTCCAGTTTCAGTAAACATTTATTTTGGTAGAAAATCTTTTTTGTACGAAATTTAATTTTTTCAAACTAAAACACCAATTGTTTTGTTAAAAATTTAACTGCTTTTAATAGATTGCATTATTTTAAATTAAATTTTAAATTCTTTGTTTGAAATTTCAACTTGCTTTAAAGCTAAACTAATTTGATTAAAATTCCTTGTTTTGTTTGTTGAAGATCCATCTCTTGGGTTAACAATTTAATAAGTTGTTGAAAATTCGTATGATCAGGATGAACTTAACCGTTCTAGGTGTAAAATAAAAATCTTTTTCGATTAAAAAATCTGCAATTATATTTTTCGTTAAAAATTCATTTTTTTAAACATTCATCTTTTTTTAATAAAAATCATCTTGCTTGGTTAAAAGAGAACTCCTTTATTAAAAATTTAACTTTTCGGGTTGAAACAACAACTGATTTCTAAATTTATTTTTTATTTGAAATTTTAATTATCTTTCGGGTTCCAAACTCAACATTTTTTTAAAACATTATACTTGATAGCTTGAAAATACAACTTTTTTAAAATTGAAAATCGGTTTTTGTTTAAAACCCCTTTCTTTGGTAGAACATCATTTTTTGTTGAAGAACCCTTTCTGCCGGTATAAAATATTTTATGGCTAAAAATTAATTTTTTAAACTGATAAACCAACTACTTAGTTGACAATTTACTTGTAATGTTAAAAATACGCTTGTTAAGGCCAATTCAACGTTCTTAGATTTAAATAAAAATATTTTTGGTTGAAATATTAACTATTATATTTTCCCTTTAAAATTAATTTTTTTCAGTTAAAAATTCAACTGCTTGGTCAAAAGTTAAACTACGATGTTAAAAATTTGTTTGGTTGAAGATTTTGGTTAAAAATATATTTATTATGTTGAAAATTCGTCTGTTTATGATAAATTTAACTTGCTTCAAAATTCCTTGGAATTTGTAAGAATCCTTTGGAATCCCTAGGAAAAATTCTAATTTAATTCCATTGAAAGAGCACAAAATATTATATACGATCTCTAAAATACCACGAAATCCCTTCAAGTAATTGAAATCTATTCAAAATTCCTTGGAGTCTTTTAAAAAATCCTTTAAAATCCTTTTGAATCCCTTGAAATGATTTAAATATATTAAAAATTCCTTGGAATATTTAAAAATACGATAAAATATGTGAAATCCTTGGAAATCTTTTGAAATTCCTTAGAATTTTTTGGAACCTCTTTAAGTTATTTGAATCTATTCGAAATTCCTTGGAATCTTTAAAAATAGTTACTTAATAGTATTACGGAATTTTCCGTAAAACTTAGGGTTTGTCCTAACCCTATATAAACGACTGATGTGAAATATAATTATAAAATCTTAAAACATCGACTTTTTACTTATTTAAAAAAATATTTGTTTGCTTTGAATTACTGAAAATTTATTTAAAATATCTAAAATTCTAAAATAATAAATGAACTTTTAGTTTGTAAGTGAAATGAAAATGTTTTTCAGTATACCTTAATTTTTTGTCTGTTTAGTAAGAAATCTTCTTTTTTAATCTTTAGTTTATTTAAGCGTCCTTAAAATTTAAATAAAAATTTTATTAAAACATTGTTTTCGTCGATTCATCTCTATACATACACAAACGTAGGTTACCCTGAATTGAAAAGCAATATTTCAAGTTTAGACATTTTATTGCAATTCAATGTCAACAAACATGATTTTAATTGTTTTCGGTTGAAATTTAAACACTTTTGTTTAAAAATGCGACAATGTAGTTGAAAATTCGACTGGTAGCTTGAAAATTCACCTGTTATGTTAAAAATTCTTCTTTTGTGGTAGAAAATTAATTTATGTTTAGTTTGAAGTTGAGCTACTTGATTAAAGATTTTTTTGGTTCAAGAATCATTATTTCATATGAAAACTCAGCGCTTTGGTCAGAAAATTAACTATATGGTTAAGAATTCGTTTGTTTTTCAGTTAGTTTTTTTTTAAATTAAATTTACTTTAATTTAATCAAACTATTCCATTTTTGTTTGAACTTTGATCCTTTTTAGTAGCAAAATCAACTGTTTGTTAAAAAAAAATTTATATTTTATTGAAAATACGTATTTTTTAGTTTAATTTACCTATTTTTGATTTAAAAGAAAAATATAATTTGGTGTATATACTACATTTTCCGTTGAGAAGTATTCTTCGTGGTTAAATATTAATCAATTAAACTGCAAATTTAACTTCAATTTTTGCCAAAAAATTAATCTCTATTAGTTGTCAATTGAACTATTTTGTTTGAAAAGTCATGTATTTAAATAAACTGTACTTGCTTGATATTTGCACTATTTTATTAAAAATGGTTGAAAATTCATTCAATAATTATATATTATTATATTGAATTATTTTATTATTTATTTTTAAATTAATTATTATTGAATTAATACTATTAAAGTATTATTACATTTCCCTGTCCAAAAAACCTAACATTAAAAATAAATATAAGTTGTTAAAAGTTCATTTTTTTATATGAACATTCATAATTTCAGTTGAAAAGTCATGTCTATAATAAAATTAACTGTTTTGTATACGAAATTCAATTTGGTGCCTATAATAATTTTTATTTTATGATATGAGAGGGTTTGGGGCTATGAAATTTTTTTATAGTTGAAAATTAACCTTTTTTTTTATAAAAATGTATAGAGAAAGCATTTAAAATAAAAAAATAGTGATAAATTTACGAAGATTGTTTCAGATTTCAATAAGCGAAATTTTTTGATGATTTGAAATTGATTTTTTGATAATATTTTTAATGATTCGCCAGTAAAAACACGATTTTGAGAAATCAGGGAAAAGCGACTGAAATTTCAGTAACTGATTTGTAGTAAAATTTTCAATTATGCACAGTCGATTTTCAAGAACTGAAATCGTAAAAAAAGTAATGATTAGGTATTTTCACTTCCACCATCAGCTAACTTTACTTCGTTAAAGTTGATGGGGGAAACAATGGATCAAACGTATAGAACGAAACTTTATTGCTGCAATATCTTCGTAATGAATAATAATTACTATTATTTTATTGTCTCATTGAATAGTTCTTAATAAATAAAAACTATTTTTCAAATGCACTTATTACACCATTAAGCCGTTTCCCTTTCGGGGTAGGCGTGACTCACTCGGTAGGGAGGGGAGTAGTGTGAGGGAGG